>CM029384.1:6888413-6960913 GCA_017165825.1 Hepsetus odoe
GAGAGAGAGAGAGAGAGAGAGAGAGAGAGAGAGAGAGAGAGAGAGAGAGAGAGAGAGAATAGTCTGTATGTAACACTGTATAGTTTACAAAGCTTGTCATTTGGAGATGCAGATGTGGGACTGACTGGCAGTGGAGGGGAAGCCCTGAGTCTGACATGTTGAGGTGAGAGAAGGAGGAATTCAGTATCAGGTGAGCAGAAATATAATGCATTCTTCTTCAATTAAAGGAGAGGTCCTCTAGCAGACCTTCATGTGTCATTAAGCTATATTACAATCCAGATCAGAAAAACTAGCAAAATAATAATTATAATAAGCAAATTTGACATTTGCTTTGACTTTTATTTAATTGCAGGCAAAATTACAATATATTTAGCTTTGTCTGGTCGACGTCTGGTCAACCGTCTGGACACCCATTCCTGCATTTCAGGCCTGCAATATGTTGAAAAAAGGACAGACATTTTAGGGATAGTGAATGGAGAAGGGACAGCATGGTATGGCATAGTGGGTAGTGCTGTTGCCTCACTGCGAGAAGGTCCTGGGTTTGATTCTGAGGTGGGATGGGCCAAGTCCTTCTGTGTGGAGTTCTCTCCGTGTTCATGTGGGTCCCCCTCTGGGAGCTCCGGTTTCCTCCCACTGTCCAAAGACATGCACGTCAGGGTGATTGGAGATGCTAAATTGCCCATAGGTGTGAGTGTAGGTGAGTGTGTTTGTCGGTGTGTCTACCCTGCGATGGACTAGCATCCTGTCCAGGGTGTTTCCTTGCCTGTCGCCCTGTGAGAGCTGCTATAGGCTCCAACACCCCCGCGACCCTAATTAGGACAAGCGGCTATGAAAATGAATGAGTGAGTAATGAGGGAAAAATATTAAATGGTGATGTGGTTTCAATCAGGTTATATCTGTGACTGTAATCATGATTTTGTAAAAAGGCAGAATACATGAAAGACTCAAAAGTCAAAAAAATATTTTTTTCATTATTTAAAATTATTTCCAAATTAACTCTGGAAGGGATTGGCATATTTCTCTTTCTACAGTGCATAATATCAATAAATGTATCTGGAAGAATATCAGTCCATAAAGGGCAAGGGTCCAAGCTTAAACTCAACACCCGTGTTGATTGAATGATAGAATCACATGTTTGCAGAAAAAATAGAACAAAAAATATCTGAAATGCATCATTGTTTGGTATCATTCTGGAGTGGCACACTGGGGCATGTAGGATGGCATTGCTCAATGGGTGTTTGTGTAGATCAGCATTATGAAAATCAGTGAGAAACAACCACATGTTGTCAGTTACTAATGTTACTACTAATGGAAGTGACAGATTTTTTGAGTGACCACTGCAGTGTCTTGGAATGCAAGTGTTCTCATTTGAACTCCTCATTATAATTATATTTATTTTAACAAAAGTCCTTTAGTCCAGGTGCGTAGCACAGTTAGTTATTTTCCCTGCCCTTGAGTCCTCTCAGATAATGATCAAGCTCATAATCATTAAGACGTCTTACAGCAGGAAACTCCTGGACTGGAGTTAAACATTTCTGCTTGGATAATTTTAATCATAGACAAATTATACAAAACAAACATTCAGACATCCAAGTACATTTCAGATTTTCAGTTTTCTTGAACATCCAGACTTTTTTCTGTCTCTTTCTTTTTTGCACTGCAAAGTTTATGCCTTAAAATTATGAACTTTGCTTTAAAATGTAATACGTAAGATATTATTATATTATTATATGCATTTAACTATAATATGTGAAGAACTGAAGTGTGGTCAACATCACACAAAAATAAAGGCTAAATATTAAAAACGAATAAATAATAAATAAATAAACAAAATTAAAGTAATAATATATAATAAGCAATTCTGTCAAAAATATACATATTTTCATTCAGTTAACATTATGAATTTGGAATGAAACTGATATGCAAGACATGTAGTTACGGGAGAACATAGTGATATGAGGTTAAATAATAAATAATAAGCTTAATGATAAATTAAATGATCAGCTTAACAATGAAAGAAAGTAATGGGTTAATGTACAGCCAGACCCTAGGGAGGGAGCGAGTTGTTGGTGTTTTCTCCGTATGGGGAATGGTGTGTGAGTGTGTCCTCAGTGCTGTTCCATTAGGGATCTCTTTATATTGTTATGTCATCACCGTTGTTCATTAGGACATTTAGGTTGACTCAACTGCTACAGTACAGATTTGAACCATTCACCTTAATCACGTCCTATTTATTTTCAGTTATTCTGTACTTGTGTTTGTTTTTGAAGTAATGGTTTACAACGAAGGTGTCAGTGATGCTTGGGTTAGAACTCAATCTGAAAGCGGTCACTAGGGTCACTGGGGTCACTTGGGTGACTGGCAAGATACTTCCATTTAAAGTGTTTGCTTTGCTGTAATCCTCTTCTCCACCTTGCATGTTTTTAAGCGAGCTGTCAGAGCTCTTAAGGTCAGAGCCAAACAGAAACAAAGAGCTGAGAAACTGTGATGATGAAGAAGAAGGAAGTAGAGGACAGCGCAACGCTGATCAAACTGTCCGAGATCAATGACCCTAACTATGGAACCATACACACAGACGGAGTAAGTGTCACACGCACGCACAGATTTTTATATGAGAGATAGAATTAAGTTAGATAGAATCAAAAACAAAAACAACAACAAACAACAGCCCAAGCAATCGGTTTTTATGTCAAGTATAAAAAATATGATTTGATTTATTATTAAATATTATTTATTTTTATGTTGAAACATACTGTAGTAGTAACAAAAATGTTCCACACAGATCCCACAAAAGGACAGAAACATGTTTAGTGATGGGGTCACACGTACAGGTGAGTGTCAAGGGAAAATTCCTTATTTGTGTAAAATTTTGTCTGTTTATTTTGAATTACATAAGAATCTTTAAAGGTGTACACAATCAAATGTAATTATTTACTGCATTATCTTAACTTTTTTTTCAACTGCAAAAATGTTCTTAGTTTCAGATCTTTTACTAAAAAACAACAATTACTGCAAGAACAATTATTCTAGGACTAAAAACAATTACTGTAGGAATGGTTACTCTAGGATTTAAACAGTTACTATTAGAATAATTATTCCAGAATTCAAAGTAATTAGCGTAAGAAAAGATTAATCAAGATTCTAAACATTTGTTTTAGGAAAAGATACTCTACTCTAGGACTGAGTTAACAAATACACCGATGTAGTGAGTGTAAAGGTCAGATAAAGCTAATTTCCGCTACTTTGCAAGCTTTACTAATGAACATATTTCCATTATCTCTTGACAGTTGACTTTTTTATGTTACTATGGTACATGTTTTATAAATTATATGTACATAATCTTTATTTATTTGTTCTTAGATTTTGTGTTAGTATGGGATGAGTCTGTGAATCCTTTGAAGCCTGTTGAAACTGAGGATGAATCATCTACTCAAGCCATACACAGAAAGTGGAGGAAAGAATTTTTGTCCAGACTTCAAACAGCTGGTCTCCATCAGGAGATGGTCAGTAACTGGAAGTTGAAGGTCTAACACAACAACTGGAAATGAAGATTTGCATAATATAGATATTACCTTAATAACTACACGTTTTCAGTATAGGTCTTTATGAAGTTCATACATACACAGATAGAATTTGTAAGCATCACTATTGCGTTGAACTCCCCCAATATACAATCGAATGCAAACGTTTGACATTGATGTGACGCTGACACAGAAGAGCAAAGAATGGTTTAATCAATGTATAAATGAGCACAAATGCAACCAGTGAAAACATATACATCAAAGTAATTATCATCTCTTGAAAAATCTTTTAATATTTATTGAACTTCATTTTTGTTGAAAGAAATTCAAATAAAATCCATAAGAATTAAAACACAGACTTCTGACTGTCCTCCAAAAACAATTTTTCACTTTATAAGTCATAATGTACCACTATGCTATTATTAAAATAAAACATTCAAAAAAGTTCCAAAATTCAGCCAGTTCTCAACCACAATTTTCAACATTAATAATGATAATAATGATAATCTTTATTGTTTAATCTAGAAAGAAGTTGTGCATAGCAAGACAAAGACAACCTATGTGCTCCTCAGTGCACCGTGGTTTGTGCTCTGTTATTATGCAGAGGAGATTGGTCTTCGAGTACCATTACAGGTGAATCAAGATGGTCTAAAGATGCATTGCAAAGGATGTGATCACCCAGAATATTAAATATAATCCAAATATGAAACGAGAATATGCAGCATATAGCAAAATATGCAACAATTCTGAAGGAGTGACCCTCTGCTGGACTTGCTCCACAGGTTGAGACGACTCAAGAATCCAACTGGTCAGAGAACATCCTGAGCAAGTTACACATCCCTAATATCCTAGCCCAGCAAGTGCCCAACCCTCCACCAGACTACTACACATGCCAGTTCCGCACTAATAAGCTTGAGAGGTACAGGATGACTAATGTAATAGATGACAAGTGACAGAATTTGTTATATATATATATAAAATGCTGTAAACATAGAATGCTTTAAAAAATGGAAGTGTTAATCATTTATTTTCATCAATCAACAAAATGCAGTGCATGAATAAAAGAGAAATCTAAATCAAATCAATATTTGGTGTGACCACCCTTTGCCTTCAAAACAGCATCAATTCTTCTAGGTACACTTGCACACAGTTTTTGAAGGAACTCGGCTGGTAGGTTGTTCCAAACGTGACTGTGTTTTAACCTCCGTGTGACATTGATGATCATCAGTACCTGTTTGGTAAAACTGGTTGATCATACACCGACTATAATCCTACAAAATCCCTGACTTTGTGCAAGTGTACCTAGAAGAACTGATGCTGGTTTGAAGGCAAACGGTAGTAACACCAAATATTGATTTGATTTAGATTTTTCTTTTGTATATATATATTGTATATAGATTTTTCTTTTGTATATATATATATATACATATATATACATATATATATTCTTTTGTATGTATATATATACATATATATATATATATACATATATATCATGCAATCATGCAATCTAACTAATCATTGGATTTAATTTTCTGACTAAAGCAAGACTCAAACTACTGTACTGAGGGTGGACAGTTCCTCTGTCCGACCCTGCTTATTAGGAAGAGACTTGAGATATTCCAGATGGCGCCGAGCATCTTCTCGGTTGTGCCTCACATAGTAAACTAGGTAAGAAATGACCATGGTAAACCAGCCAAACATGGTCACCAGCATGGCCACATCTGTGGTCCTCTTGAGGGCAGCACAGAGATCCAGATCAGTGGCAACCAGCACAAAAGGCAGACCACGTACCCCAAAATCCTCTGAGTCAGAGCCATTACAAACCACGCCAGCCAGGGAGGATGGCTCAAGCTGCAACTGGGGCATGGCCACCTGCAGACGGCAATCGCACATCCAGGGGTTGTGGGTGAGGTTTGCATGGGCCTGTAGCTCCCCCAGAGCCTCCGGGTCTAGCGTTTCCAGGAGATTGGAGGAAAGGTCCAGGCTGGTAAGTGAGTCGGCCAGGCCATGAAAGGCTCCAGGTTCCAACTCTGCCAGCCTATTATGAGACAAGTCCAGCTCAGCCAGAAGAGGGAGTCCCAGGAAGGAGTCAGTGGGCAGGCTGACCAGCAGATTGTAATCCAGGTAGAGGCGGCGTGTCTGGTTGGGCAAATCACGAGGTACGCCAAGCAGGTTCATGTTGCTGCAGCGCACAGCCAGGCCACCATCCCAGCTCTCTGAGCAGTAGCAGCTGTCCGGACATCCGGCCAAAATCTGTTGCGTCCCAGACCCTAGGCAAAAATGAAACATTTGGCAGAAAATCAAATCTGTGATTTGATTTTTACAAAATAGCTGATATGTATTTTATCTATTTCCCTTTAAAATGATTATCCTCCCATTGATAATCGCAGCATATACTAGCAAGAGCTGCTATTTACATCATGCAGTGATTTCTAACATTTAATTGTTGGATAGTGAGGAGGAAGAAGTCTAGCCATTCCTTTGTTATAGCATTAACCAGTTTGAAAGCTGAAAGTGTTAGATGGTGGTGCGTGCCACATGCTTGCAAGATGGACGGCTGAAGAAATTAATCATGTTAACCAGATACCAAGGTGTTATGGAAAGCACAAATGCATCTGTAATGCTGAATTTTACAAGTTTATTTCTCCCATGAAATATGGCTAAGAGCAAATTAACCAGCCATAATGTCAAGCCCAACCAGACCCAGTACTGACCAAGCACTCGAAACACCAGGCAAGGCAGCATCAGTCGCAGGAACAGGGGGCCCACTGAGCGCAGCATGGCAAGACACAGGCATCTCCTACCCCGAGGCACTGACACACTGAACCATCAGAATGAGGCGGGTTGTGCAGGCTGCCGTGCAAACATGACTGCGAAGAAACAAGCAGGATGCCACCAGAAAAACAAGTTATTACAACTGGCACCCTACTATCACTGCGACAGCTGATTGTTGCAGTTATTCTGAGGCCAAAACACCCCAGCCGTTAAGCTTAATTATCATCAAGACACTGTAGTTAGAACAAAGATTGGGCATGTGACACTGCAGCTGTGGGGAAAAGAAGTGGGAGAGAGAGGCAGGGAGAGAGATTTATGCACAGCTAAAATAAAGTTCATAATTACAGTTTTAATTTCAGTTAACAATCACTTTTAGCTTCAGATATGATCAGTCCATAAATCTCTCTACCCTGAATTTTTTTTTTCATGCCTCATTGTTGTGCTTTTAAATAACTAAAATGGGACAGAACTAATTAGTTTGTCACCACCGTCTCAAAATGAAGCTAATTTGTCTTGACATTCTGGCCTACTTTCAGAGTTTCCTTGTGGTGCCTGCGGACTCTTCTTTAGTACATCTTAGGTCAGTGCATCTCGTGTTTCGTGGTCAGTGAGTAATCAACAGTTCACTGAAACATAAGACAAGAGGTATTCAGCACATTCTCAGCCTTTCACAGAACGCATCCTTGTCCTGCTGCTTCATGTAAAGAACTGATCGATGTAAAAAGCCTGGCTCACAGGACAGGTCAAGAAAAGAGGCTATAACTGACACACAACTGCTCCTAAACCAGTGTCCATTTAACTTGCAAACCTATGTATAATATAGGCCTCATGTGAATAAAGCTGAAAGAGCCCTCATGGAACATAACTGTCAGTAATGGGGGGGTGGCCCATTAGCACTCTGGTATACAGTATGTGGGCATACACTCTGATGCATTAAGGAGTAACATTTCCTTCTTACCTCACTCTGTTGGAGTGTTAAAAGGAGCAGACATAGAGAAAGGGGCAATGGAGTCTTTGACCACACAATAATGAGGTTTAAAAAGACTGAAAGCTTCAGTTCAATCATGTTAAGTGCAAAAGCATGCATAAATAAATAAATAAATAAACAAACAAACAGGGTTTACAAAAAAGCTGTGCAATATACACCAGCCATATAATGACTTCTGTGGTTTTAGTATAAGCTTTAATAAACTACAGTGTTCCTGTAGCATTAATTCATAGCAGGCTGTCTATCTGTAATACCCTGTATAGCAACTGGTAAATGTATATTATCCTATGTAGTAGCCTGTACTTGCTCTATAATTATAGTGTCCTATATAGTAATCTGTGATTGTGTAGTGCACTATATAGTAATCTGTGATTGTGTAGTGTACTATATAGTAATCTGTGATTGTGTAGTGCACTATATAGTAATCTGTGATTGTGTAGTGTACTATATAGTAATCTGTGATTGTGTAGTGCACTATATAGTAATCTGTGATTGTGTAGTGCACTATATAGTAATTTGTGATTGTGTAGTGCACTATATAGTAATCTGTGATTGTGTAGTGCACTATATAGTAATTTGTGATTGTGTAGTGCACTATATAGTAATCTGTGATTGTGTAGTGCACTATACAGTAATCTGTGATTGTGTAGTGCACTATATAGAAATATGTGATTGTGTAGTGCACTATATAGAAATATGTGATCGTGTAGTGCACTATATAGAAATATTTGATTTTGTAGTGCACTATATTGTAATCTGTGATTGTGTAGTGCACTGTATAGAAATATTTGACTTTGTAGTGCACTATATTGTAATCTGTGATTGTGTAGTGCACTATATAGTAATCTGTGATTGTGAAGTGCACTATATAGAAATATGTGATCGTGTAGTGCACTATATAGTAATCTGTGATTGTGAAGTGCACTATATAGAAATATTTGATTTTGTAGTGCACTATATGGTAATCTGTGATTGTGTAGTGTGCTATATAGTGGCCTGTAGTTGTATAGTACCCTATATATTAATGTATAATGTTGTAGTACACTATTAAGTAATCTGTACTTGGGTAATGCCCAATATATTAGTCTGTACTAGTGTAGAACTCTATATAGCACTCTGTATTTGTATTGTACCTTGTAATCTTTATACTAGTGTAGTATTATTCACACTATTCTATACTTTATTAGTAATGCTATAGCGAGAGTAAGGGTGGGGGTGCATGAAGCTCTCCAAGCAATGCCACAGAAGACTCACTTGTGGTTCCCTTTAGTCCTTTCAGATGGAGAACCTTTCTTTGCAGAAGCATTTTAGTAAATTAGATTTTAGTCAATAACTCTTAAAAGCTGAAATAATATCTTTATCTAATCTAAAAAATATATAAAAAAATATCTAAGATCTGTGAAGAACCTTTGAACTGATACAGCAACTGTACATAATGTGAATGGCAACTTTAAAACTGCAAAATGTTCTTGCCACTCTTTTCTCAAACATGGTTCTTTAGGGAACCAAAAGTGGGGGGGGAAACAACCTTGTGCTACATGAATATAGATGGAATAGATGAAAAAAAAGAGCATGGCTTTATTTATCCATCCGACAGTCTGTGTTTATATAGAGAAGCAGATCACTTTACTCACCATGCAATCTGTAGTCCAAACAAACTTCACCATCAATCCCTCCAGAGCCTGAGGCTCATTGGTCCATCAGCTCTTTCTCTCTGCTTCAGCAGTTTACTCCCGCGGCTTTTGGAGATTAATTCCAGGCTATGTCCATCTGAACGAAGCTCAGACTTACTCACCGCGCCCACATGGGCTGGACTTCACTCTGCCGGTCAGTTTCGGCTCAGCCTTCCACAGAACGCTGCCGGCCATGCACACTATGTCCGCTAGATGGCGCCAAACTGACTCTCATTGGCCCAATGTTGAAACGGCTCATGCTAATGAGGAAATCTGCATTAGAAACCTAAAACAAGTGGAGGAAATAGGTGAACTGTTTTGACAAATCGAAATAAAATTACGAGGAATCAAAAAATACAAGAAAGTTCTTTCCTATCAGTGGCAGCAGTGGCCTAGTAGTTCAGGCACTAGGCCTCAGGACCAGAAGGTCAGGGTCCCAGACCAGTGGGTTGCCATGTGAAACGCTAGAGCAAGGTACCGTCCCCATCACTGCTCCCTGGGTGATTAAATGCTTTTAACCCCTGCTGCACGGGGTGTATGGGTTAAATGCAGAGGCTGAATTTCGGCGTGTGCTGTGCAGCATTACGCGACCACAAATAGTCACTTTCACTTCACATTTCTCTGACATTACTTTTCATATTACGCAGCCCCGTTATCACCGATGAGTAATAACCCACAATTAAAAGTATTAAGTCAAAAATGTGTCATTCTAAATTAATTCAGCATTTTAGTCATTTAAAATTTATATCTCTCTGCATTTTTCTATTGTTGCTGATAACAGGACTGCTTTGCTGTTCACACCTTCAACTTTTTATCTTCAGTATTTTATCCTTGGTCAAAAAGATCTCAAAAATAGAACAAACAACAGTGATTAGACTCCAATCTTCCTGCTTAAGAAAAATTATGACATACCATCTTTGTTGGACGATGCCTAGAATGCAGGGTCACAACATAGAGTCTGAAAATGGGCTCTGCTTCACCTCTTATAGGGAGGCAGTGGTCTAGTGGTAGGACACTTGCCTATGGACCCATGGCTCAAGAGTTCCCAGGTTTGAATCCCACCTCTGGCACTACCACCACTGGGTCCCTGAGTAAGACCCTTAACCCTGAGTTGCTCCAGGGGGACTGTCCCTGTAATTAGGACATGGAAGTCGCTCTGGATAAGAGCATCTGCTAAAATGCCACAAATGTATCTTCATATCTCTAAATGATGCCATTCAACTACATGTCTCCATACCATTTTTTCCTCTCTAGCTATAGTGAATCGCCTCAGTTAGCAGACCAAGCTGGTTAAGTTAGTCGCTCCTCTAGTATCTTGCTGTGCTTCCTGTTGGGTGCTAATTTGGTTTGATTGGGGCAGAAGCCCTCTAGCAGGTGGGACAGATCCAGGTCAGGGGTTATTGCAGGGCACAGTCTGAGTGAGTCAACAGCAGCGCTGTTTCGATTCAGAGTGGTAGGTGATCGCTGAATACGTTTTTGAAAGCATTTGATTTCTGATGTCTAACACTGTCTGGCTAAGAAGCAGTTGTCTATCTCAGGATGAAGACCTCTCAAAATCTTGAGGTTGAGCTTGGCATGCCGGTGGGCTGATATAAGGCCACTCTGGTCACCTATTCCAAATCAGCAAGCAAGATTCTCATTTCCATTTGTTTCCACACCCTCAAAGGTCAGCAGCATCACGAGTCATGTACCTCCCCAGAGCTCTCCTTTCTTCTTTATAGTGATTTTTGCAGCAGTGGCTATTTGTGGCACATATGATAGGTGGGTCACTTGTTTTTCTGACAGCAACCGTCTCAGCTTGGTCTTCTAGTCACTATTGCTTGTTAAGCCAGCTCAACTGCCGGACAATGCTAAAGATAGAACCACCCAACTCTTGTGTCAGCACATTAAATAGGCTGCTCAGTGTCAACGATATACCACAGCAAAAGTCCAACAGTCCTTGGAGGAACCTGCAAAGAGGACCACTTGAGTGTTCTTGTCTCAGTAAGAGACTTATAACTTCCCTGTTCTTTCTTTTTTGTGCCTCCTTTGGGGTTGTCCTTCCAGAAGATCTTATAGCTCCTCGCCAGTGTCAAGTGATTAGTTACACTTTTCTATCTTTATTCGTGTAAAAGAAAGCAACCAAAGAAGGCGGGGGGGGGGGGGGGGGTTAAAACAATAAAAACAAGTGCCGCAATTGTGTGCATTGTAAGAAAGTAGGTATAAAACAGTGTTTGCATGTATTGAATGGCCAATTTTATTCATTACGAACTATGCAAAAGTATTTAAATATATTTTGCTTGGAAAATGAAGCAATAAGTACAAAACTACTTTATTGCAAGATGTGAAAACATACATGTAAAAACAGTATATAACACAAAGAGAGCTTGTATAATTCTGACCAGCTTAAAGGTCAATGCTTGGTTTGACCTTAGCTATTCTTCACCACAGCCTGAACTGTCTTAGGGAAACGTTCTTGTCAATTTTTTAAGCCGTCTTCAGGAACAGTTCTTTATGGAAACTCCTGAGCTCTTATTTGGACATCGGGTGCCTTTTGTTCCATTCTCTGTTGAGATCACGCTCTGTTTCTGCCTCTGAAACTGATCAGGTACAGGGACTGGACTGACAATGAGAACGAAATCTTTATTCTTCAAGAAACCTGGAGAACTATTCCTTAACCATACATTAAAAATGCAAGAACATCTTCCTCTTGGAATGGAAATATGAAGAAATGAGGGGTAGAGCAAGACTTTTTCACAGTGCTTTATGTTCAGCTACTTTGATAAACTATTTCAATAAACCATAAAATGGCATTTTAAAGTAAAGATAATAATAATATGAGTGCAGTTCTGGTAAGCTGTTTCTGGAAATGTCATGGATTGTCTCAGTTGTTACTTGGAACAACCATGAAACCTTTGAACACTGTATATGATTTTCATAGCTTGTAAGTGTGAGGAGAGGAAGTCCCAAAATTATTTGTCTGAAGTCTATATTATTCCGATGTGCCAACTCCTCCACACGAGATCTATGTTCTCTTCCATTTGCGGAACTCGTCAGCCTCCTCCGCCAACATGGCATTAACATCACCCACAGCAATCAGCAACTGGGCCAGGTAATATGTTGTCATGACAATGTGCCTGCCATATTCCAGAGAATCAGCAACATTAAATTGTTGCAGTGCAAGAGTGAGGTCAGAGGCCATGAAGACCAGGCCGCCCAGGGTGATCAGCGTGTGTTGTGTGCGTGCTCCCAGAGTGGCCATGATAACAATAAGGAGAGTGTAACCCCCAACAGCTGGGATGAAGACATTGGGCTCTGGAGATTTCTGCAGGAAGGGCAGCAGGTATATGTAAGCTCCACCAGTAACTCCCCACTGCAGTAGGTAGAGAATGTAGATCCCAGAGGATGAATAAGAGTGAAAGGTGTAACGTGAGGAAAGGAAGGAAAGAGAGTACAGCAGGTGGGCCAGCGCAAAGCATCCCATTCCTATGGAGGGAAGAGAGAAGTATTGAGAGATAAAGAAAAAGAGAATGGAGATGGTGGTTAAAATTTGGACAAATGTTGAAAACTGGATATTGTATATTAAATTCAATTCATGCTTTTTACCATGGAGAAAAAGTTCTGGCCAAATGAGACAGATGTCTCCTCCCGCTGACAACAGCAGCCCTCCGGCTACACCCAGCAAGCTCTTCCCCCCATTGTAACTCAGCACCATCAGAGCCAATGAGAGCACAGGAGCAGACTTTATGCCAGCGGCCAGAAGAGAGGGAGTAGATTCTGGGATCCACAGGTAGAAATACAGTGCTGTGAAAACAATAAAAGGGAGGAGAGAAAGAAACAGGACACAGGACTGGAAAAAAAGAGAGATGAGGAAGAGAAAGAAAAAAATTGATGCTCTGTTTTCATAACTGGTCAGCATTAAGAAGTGTAGTCTCTAGGAGAGGTCCTCCCCAGGATTTTGTTCCACCTGCTGTTCATCTCTGCCTCTGAGGTTTTGAACTACAGAATCCTGGCAGTTGGAACAAAATCCAATGCTTCTCAAAGCGATCCTCAAGGACATGATTTAGGTTGGAGAATAAAACCATTTCAGGGTCCCAGAAGACCAGTTTGAGAGTCACTTGTCAATTTTAAGTTAAACATAATAAAAAGCAAATACAAATGACCACTGAATTACACACAAACACACATAATTGCTACGCTACTGTGCCAGCAATAGGACTTGAGGGTTTACATGAAGGTCGGTGAAAAAAAGGAGGTTTCTCTGTGTGAGTTTTGCCAGCCGTTACCGTGTTCCTGCGTTGTCTGCGATCATAGGCATTTGTGTCAAGGATATCCATCTTCCTGTTCTCTCCAACACAGCAAAAACAGAAGGTACGATTTGCACAGGGTCCTTGGTGCCTCTGAATGGCGGTATCAGTGCCACAGTGTATCTCACTGGCTGAACTTTAGACCAATATGAGTGATGTGTTATGTGTTTGATTGTTCAGTCATAAACACAGTACGGCTTCCCCCCTTTATCCCCCTGGATCATAGGACTTATGAACCAGTGATGACATTGTCAATATGAGCAAAGGTTTCATGACCGAATAATGACATACTGATAAACCTTGTTGCAAATATGATGAAATGACCCTCTGCTGTCCTGTTTAGATTAAAATCATTCTTTTTAGCTCCTTGAACTTACAGTACTGTGCAAAAGTCTTGACCCACCCCTAATCAAGCAAGACTTTCTCAGGCATTATGAAAAAATAGAAACATCTCTGTTGAGACATGAATGGCAGTACTCCACTGGTCCTCACGAGGGCAGGAGATAAAAATCCTCCCCAGGATTTTGTTCCACCTGCAGTTCACCTCTGCCTCTAGTTTGAACTACAGAAGCCAAGCAGTTGGAAAAATCCTGGGAGGATTTCTGTTCTCTTGATCCACCTCTGGATCATAAACCAAGGGTTTGCATAAAACCCTTGCATAAACCTGACTCCAGGTTTAACATTTGCAACCTGATAGTGGGTTCAACTGGGAAAACATAATTCAACTTCTGAAATTACTTATAGCATCCAATCTTTCGAATCTGGCTGAAGCACTTAACTGAGGTCTCTGCAAATTTAGCTCAGGAAATGTGATTGAAAGCCAATGTGTAATGTACATGGATTCAAAAGTTAGAAAGGGAAAAATTGTTCAGAAAAGTAAATACACAAATAAATAAACCTAATAAGTACATTTACAGCACTGAGCAGACACTCTTATCCAGAGCGACTTCCAATTCCTGATTGCAGGTACAGTTCCCCTGGAGCAACTCAGGGTTAAGGGTCTTGCTCAGGAACCCAACGGTGGTTGTGCTGGAGGTGGGATTAGAACCTGCATCCTCTTGGTCCATAGGCAAATTTTCTCTACCTCATATACTGTGCAACATATAGAACTGCTGTGGAATCTTAATGCATCCAAAAAATCAAGCTGGGAAGTGAAGCTTGTGCTATTCTTCTCTTTTTGAGATCATTTAAGCGTAAAAAGATATTCTAACCGTCCACAGTGAAAGCTGTGAGCAACAGTAGAGCAGGTTATCAGTTTAGTGTTACACGCTGTCTGGTGTATAAGTCAATACAGAAGCGGTAATCATTAACACTATGAACTTTAGCCCTCCTTTCCCAGAATTGTCCTGGGTTCATCAAGGCACAGCAGTGTGCTGAACAGGGAAATTGGAAGAGCTTCAGTAGAGAAAGACAGCGTGCCAGAGAAGCAGAAAAGGTAAGGATTTGAAAGATTGTGAAAAACCCATGAGCGTGGAGTAATGAGGACTGTAAGGTAGATAGGCCTAGTGGATGAAGAGGAGAGACAGATTACTGAAAAAGAGGAAGAGAGGAGGAGCTATGGCATGTAGGAGGAGAAAGAGGAGTCAACATCCTAAGAAAAACTCAATCATAGTTTGTTTTCAACCCAGTGCTGGAATTTTTCTAGTTTTTTTTCATGTGTCATATATTAATTGCCACTATTATTGTTTTTGTCATTTTTTGCTTAATCTCTGGGTAATCATCTGAATAATCATTAGATAACTTGATTATTAATATAATAGATAGTCCCAGCACTAAATTCCATGCATGTTAACAAAAATGATGCGTACCCACAACAAATCATCTTTGTCGGTCAGGAGAGAAATTGTTTTCTGTGTTTCATACAATTCGTTTTTTGTTTCTGTACAGAGATGACCGACATTTCCTCCCCCATTAGAGTTGGCATTGTGGGCTATGGGCATTTAGGTGAGTCTATAACAAAAATTATGGCTTGTGTTCAAACCATTTTTTCTTGAGTGTTGATTAATTTGTTAATGTCCAATAATTTAATTTTGTAGGAGGGAAAATGCCCCAGAATTGATTGTTCCATAATCCTTCTCCTTGTGACCCACTGTGATGCACAATTTGCAACTATTTTCTACCACAACACACCTGATCCAGATCATTAAGGGCTCCATGATAAAGTGATTAAGTGGATCAGCTGTGTTGAGGCAGAGGATGCTTTAAACTGGTCAGTGCTGTGGATCCCAACGACCAGGTTCAGGAAAGAAGCAGTTTAGGTTTACATTTTAAAAATGTGAACTATTTTAGGCCACCATTTATCTTCTATTTTTTTTTTTTAGGTCAGTTCCTGGTGGATCGCATCCAGAGAGAGGGCCTCTTGACAGGCCTCAGTTTGGCCTTTGTTTGGAACAGAAATGCAGACAAACTTAGCAGCTCAGTCCCAAAGGATCTGATTCTAACCAACCTCTCAGATTTCACACAAAGGTGTGTATGCACATGGGCACACACATTCACTAGTTTGTATGCTGCATCTGATATTAGTCATAGTAATAATTATCCTTCCTATAAGGCCATTTTGCTTGTTCCAGAAAAGCTGACCTGATAGTTGAAGTGTGTCATCCACAGATAGTGAAAGAATATGGGGTTCGATTCTTATCACATGCGAATTTCCTGGTAATGTTGCTTGACATTTGGTTCTTGTTATAAACATTACAAAGATTGTAATGAGAGGTGTGACGGAATACATACCATTGCTGAAATATTTTCCTCACCCTCAGGTGGGCAGTCCCTCGGCTCTTTCAGATCTTCAGCTGGATCAAGAGCTTCGTCTTAATGCAAAGAAACACGGAAACACACTTTATGTACCCAGTGGAGCATTATGGGGTGGCCAGGACATCCAGAGGTTAAATGACAGTGGTTCTCTAAAAGTAATACCTTGTGTTTATTGTCAAGATCAATTAAATTAATTGCACTATATTTTGTAACTATTATTTCTCCAATATTATTTGGTCACTTTCACTTCACTTCATTTGTTTAAGTTGCAGTCTTCTAGTTATGGTGTTTTCAGCTGTTAGGTACTATTTTTACAGTGTAATGATACTCACATTGTCATGTTAGGAGTTAATCTGAGATTAATTTTGAGATTAACAGAGCTCAAATGATAGACTGATTTGGCTCAGATTGGTTTGCCTGTGCCAGCCTCCTTATCATAATTGATGGCAATCGCATTAAGCTAAAGTCCTTCTATCCCACTTCCCTCTGATGTACTCAGACGTGTAGTTAATCACTAACAATGTTTTCAGTGAAAGTTTGGAAAGATTTGGGTGATAGTTCTGCATTTTCCTATTTTGGAACATGTGTCAAGATTTATATACCAGCTTTACTAATACCTAGAGAATGAAGGATAGTTTTGACATGGACATCGCTGTGAAATGTCAACAGTTTTCCAACTGATGTGTCTGATGTTTATTTGACCCCATTACAGGCCCTCTCAATTCGTATGTCAAAGCACCCCTCCTGTTTCCGCCTGGCTGGGGGCTTGCTCTCTGATTGGTCAGAAAAAGAGGGCAGGAGGGTCTTGTTTCATGGCTCAGTGGCGGAACTTTGCCCCATCGCCCCAAACAATGTAAACACCATGGCAGCCGCTGCCATCGCTGCATCAACCCTGGGCTTCCATGGAGTCACTGGAGAAATAGTTTCAGATACTGGGTGAGTTTCTCAGGGAGAAAAAAAGGGTTTTATGTCCTCCTTCTGAAACCCACTGATATTTTCTCAGGAAAAAGTGACCACTGTTTGTCTTTATCTGACCACCATTGATATTTTTTTTTCAATCTTGAGGACTGTAATGTTTATCTTTTGGGTTTCTGCCAGTCTTGGAGCACAGGGAGGATGACCCCCAACTCCCCAAACTGTAGTGCAGCATTAAATCCATGCAGGTTTTCAATCATGAAAGAGTTACTTCACAAAGCAGGCTTTCTCTGTAGCTGGACTTCAGCTGAATATGAGGACTATCCAATGGGAATATGCCTTAATTCTCCTCTTATTGGAGAGGCCTCTATGATAGCCTTAAGATATGTGAATAACTGAGAAATCCTGCTTGGGGCATCACAGCTGGGGAAATATAAGAACAGAAATTTGGGAGGGAGTTGGTCCAGATGGATTTTATTAATGTGGAATGCCCTTTCACAAACCACTGATGTGTATGGTGGTAGAGAGTTAACTTGGTCATGTGACTACCATGAGTTTCATGGAATCAAAGTTGTCAATCACCCATACAGTTGAATGCCATGGAATGCTTTTTCCAAACCCCAGATTTGCCTCAAGTCCACAAGCCACTGACACTTTAACCACAAACGTCTAAGAACTAAGCATTTCTAAATAACCCCTAAAAATCCAAGTGCACCAGCAATTCAATACCTACTACCTCACTTGCCTATATTACATTTTATTCATAGTAGCTAGGGGTGGTGGTCTAGTGGTAGGGTACTTGCCTAGGGATCAAATCCCAGGTTCAAGCCCCACCTCAAGTACTATCATCATGGGTTCCCTGAGCAAGACCCTTAACCTTGAGTTGCTCCGGGGCACTGTCCCTGTCATTAGGACGTGGAAGTCGTTCTGGATAAGAGTGTCTGCTAAATGCCATAGATGTAAATGTAGCTACCCAAAAAATCTCTACCCTACAGCCAATTTTTTTTTTTTTTACATTTTTTTTATAAAAAAAAACATTCCTTGCATCGTTGCACAGGCCTTGCACAGAAAAAATGGTAACTGAAATGCTAAGTTACATTATCAGTAAGGTTGTAAAGGATGACTCTGGCTTGCTTTCATCACCCTGACAGTCTGGCCGATTACCACCTAGTGGAGGTTGAGGTGACGGGCCGTGACGGCTTCTCAGTGAAAACAGTGAGACGCAACCCAGCTAAGCTAGGAGCAGTTACTGGCACTGCCACCTACAGTTCATTCTGGAGCAGCTTATGTGGTATGACTGCAAGAATCATATTAAGACTCTGCAAGAACATTGTCATTATGAGCTCTAATGAATTTTCTTTCAGTCTCCAAGGGCCATGGAGGGAGAATCTATCTATGCTGAAGAACCATCCATGCAAATGGTGTGTGAAGGGACCTTGATGTCACTGATGTCATCAGATAATGAAAAGAGACCAAAATACTAAAAGGAAGATGGTAACAATTATATATTCTTTAATTTCTCTTCCACAGATTTGACACAAATAATCCCATATTGCATGTGCATACAGTACATCTATCTACTGTATATCCGCTCTTGCACATAATTCTATCCACTATAGCTGTAGCAGGTCTAAAGATCTCAAATCAATAAATATTCCAATGACTTTTTGCACCATATCATTATTTTGACAGATATTTAAACACTAAATGTTTTGGCGGGATAGCTACGTGTCCTATTTTGTCTTGATGGTCATAAAATAAGGGCAATGCCTGAGAATGTGTTCAATATTGCCCAACACACTCCCATGCTGATTGGTAAAGTGTCTCACCTAGTTAAAAGCCCGATTTCTTAACTGACCCATCAGAAGTAAAGCACTGGAGTAAAGAGGCTGAAGAACATCTCATTTTCATCGATTAATTTCATTCGGTGCTTCAGCTAGCTGCCGTTAGCGCGGGTTTTGTTTTATTCCGTATTGACGGGGCCCGTCACAGTCTAAGTGAACACAAAGGTTGAAATTTAAATGTCTTGCTTGCACAACCTCTCATTCTACCAACACATCTATATATCTGTCTTAAAGATAACACTATCTCCTCACAGCAACTGAAATTCTACAAAATACAATTTCTCACAAACATCTCTCTGTAAATATCTCTCCTCTGTAACTGAAAGACCCACAGACTGAGGAGACGTCAGGAGTGTGCTAGCAGGGTGCAGGTAGGAACGTCGCAAAAAGAGGTGAAGCAAGTGCATGCAAAACTGTTTGTGTGTGTCTATGTTTGTATAGTTTTTCTTTCAGTTTTTCTCAGGGAGGTCATCTGGTTCAACGGGTGGGCTCTTGTTCTTGTGTGGTAGACTGAAGGGCTGGCGAATGTTCATGCGGTCTTTCTCAGCCTCCAGCTCTTCATCATATCTTTCATCCTCGTCCTCAGCCTCGCTGTGATGAGGGGAGGAGTGGAGTGAGTGGGCAGGGGAGGGGGGCACAGAGGCAGGTCTGGGGTAGCGGAAGCCAGTGGTCTGTCGACGGAAGAGGGTCAAACAAGCAAATAATAAAAATCCCACTTAAAGTGATAAATGGATTTCGCATCAAATCAAAGTATGCAGCTAAAAAGAAAGTTTATCACTTCACTGATATTACTCATTTTAGTGTTTTGATCCCATGGGGCCATGGACATTAACAAAGTAACATTTTTATTAGATTTTATATTAGGCAGGTGGTGGTATTATGGTTGATTCGTACATAGGAAGTTGCTACATTTACAATGAAATGCTTTCAAAAGAGCTTCTAAAAGCTCATACTGACACAAATAATATGAAGACTTACCGAGGTTGGATCATGGGGCTCATACACATATGTGTCTGGGAAGGCTTTTGACAGGGCCATATGGCGAGCAGATACATAATACTGAGGGGGGAAAAAAAGTAATTACTAAGCTAACATTTACTGGCTCTACTGGATAGTAAGAAAATAAAAACTTCTGTAAAAGAACCCTGGTATCAGCATCTATTAAGGTGGGGTTTGACTAGTCTGTAGGCTGCTAAGGCAATGATCTTGTAAGAGTGAGTTTATATAGAACTGACTCGGCCAAGGTATCTCCAGTCCAGCAGGTCACTGAGGCGCTCAGTGCGGTTCCTTTGGATGATGCGCTGTCTGCGGCTCTGCTGACAGAACTGGAAGAGGAAGGAGGTCAGCTGGTTACACGACTCGTCCACACTACGATACCGCCGGTCTAGAATATAGATTCCTGAAAGTGAGAGCAGATACATGAAGATAAGTGAAAAGATATCTTAGGATAGACTTTTATAGAGAAAACAGAATGGAAATGCATTGCCAAAAAAAAGATTTCATAAGGCTTTACGATGGATCAGTCAAAACCAGTAACAATTTACCATACGCAGAGGGGTCAGCGATGTGTTCCTCCATGAAACAGCCAAACCCAGAGAGGTTAGTGGAGATCGAAGGAATCCCCATCACAGTGCACTCAGCTGAGAGTAAAAAGAAAACAACAAATGAATGAGTAATAATGCAGATATATAAAATAGGTTGTCATCTTCTCAGAGTATCTAATGGTGCTTCTTGCTTATATTATGCAGCAAAATAATACAGATTTTAACAGAAGTGACCATTCAGTTCATATTAAGACAGGAACTCCTTTCACTTCGCATGTGTTTTACTAACCAGGTGTATATCCCCAGGGTTCGTAGTAAGAGGGAAAGACCCCAAGGTGACATCCCCTAACAAATTCCTCATAGTCCATGGGCAGGAGAGGAGAGGTAGAAGACAAAAACTCTGGATGGAAAATCACCTGAGACAAAGGCAATGCCCATTTAATACAGTACCTTGATACCAGATGGCAATATGTACATATTTATGCATGGGACCACAGCTGAATGACTTTTTTCACATCAATGTTAAGATCTCAATGTATTTGTTGGGGAAATGATTATGCTACGTTCTTCCTCTATCAATTAGTTGATAGTTACAAACGTTCACACTCCCATGCAGTGATGCATGGACAGATCAACTAGCCATTCACTCACCACACATTTGGACAGCCAGAGTAAATCCAAGAGTCAGTAGTAAAATCAGTAAATTAAAATCAGACTGACCCTCCACAGTCTCACAAAACCTTTAAACGCATCACTGACACAGTGATCAGCCTTATAATTAAATCCACTGAAAAGGGAAGCGTAGTAGTTTGCTGAGTATGGGGCAGCAAATTGAACCGTATCCAACACCTAAAGTACCTTTGGTAGCAGCTTTGAAGTATTAGGTATGTGGTAACCTCTTTCCAAAGTTTTTGAAATTAGGGTGTAAAATATTCAAACAATTAAATTAAGCAAATAAAAATGGCTACTATGTTGTAATTCCAATATCATTTTGAACTATTGTTCCTTTTGTGCACTGTCTAAAGTGAGATGAGAGCTCAGTGACCATCACAGGTGGGCATCATCAGAGTCCTGGCACAAAAGCTTTTTATTGAGCCAGTATAACCCATTTAACAAAGATGTGGGGCACTAATGATGGATCAACGCATAACCAATTTTTTTTTTTTTTTTTAATACAGTTGTATTAATTGAATGTCTGAATGTTAGTTTTTGATTAAGTTAGTAGCCCATAGAACAGATACATCATCATGCCTGCAACTAAACAGAAAACACAAAGAATACCAATAGAATGAGCTTTGAGAACAAATGTGTTTTTTAAACCGTGATAATTAAAAGGCTCAAAGTGAAAGTGACTATTCTTGTCATTGTGAGAACACAGCACACCACAATGAAACTGGACTTGCTAAAGGGTACCTCAGGCCAACCTACTGGTAAGGGGCTTGAACCCACAATCTTCCGATTCTGTAGCCAACTCCCTAACCACTAGGCCACCGCTATAGATCTAGATAAATTAAGACATTTACACTGTGCACCCATTAAGGACCAGCCTAAAAAAAAAAATCTAAATGGTCCCTGGGAAAGTAACTTTCTCTGAATTGACAGCTATGCATTTTATATTTGTTTTCTTCAGGGCTCTGAATATTAGTCACAAACAAGAAAGAAAAAAAAAAGAATTTTCTGATCATTTTCTAGTATCATATGTGCTCTTACCTTAACCCGGTCCTGAGAAGTGTTGAAAAGACCGATGCGGCGGATGCAGGTGAGGATGGGGTCGCTGCTGTCTTCCAGCATGTTGTGGGTGCAGACAGGGGGCAGGCATTGGCGTTGAGTGGCAAAAATGGCCCTTTTCATCATGGTAAAATCTTCTTTATCTAACATCTTAGACACTTCTGGCAGTTGCCCACTAAGCGAGAGTAAAAAATAGCTCATTTTTCCAGCAATCTGTTTTCATGATTACAGTCGTAATGATTTAACAGCCACTCCAAAGTTGTTGAGACACTCACACTAATAATGACTCGTAGAGCTTCTTCCCAAAGCGCTCTTTCACAGTCTGGGCTGTATCCCTGGTGATAAGGAAAGGACATGAGCATAGACAATGCCAACATGCTGACAGCAGCTATAACTTGCCTCTGGTTACTACTTGCTGTTTCCAAACTTAGCTCCTTTTTGAAGATTCCCAGCTTAGACCAGTATTTTTTTTTTTTTTTATGTTTCAAATTGAGCAACTAACTCCCCCATCTTTATCAAGTAATTTGGCTATGACATATTACAAAAATTCTGCCCAACAGTTGTATAATCCAAATAAGATCTTCTCAAATTTTTTATCACTTAATTTATCTGCTGCTACTGTGTAAGTAATAGTTTTGTAAGGGGGCCTTATCTGTAAACTGTAAATAATCTCTCAGATTTGGGGTGTTTTGCAAACAGTTGGGACAGTATGGTGGATAAAACCTTTGCATGAATGAAGTTCCTGTCCAGGAACACCACTGCTTTACCAATAAATGTCCAAATGCTACATTCTAAAGTAGTCACTCTGTTTAAGTATGGCAGCCTAATGTGTAAAGAGCATGATGGATTTTGTCAATCAACTAATGTCCTTATAGTTGAAGCTTCCATTAAAAGTGCTCCAATATTATTATAATAAAACCCTGGCCGTCCTTCAGGAGCAATAGCCCTCGGCACTGAGGTAGTCAGGTGTGTTGTGTGCTAAGTGGAGGTTAGCAGTCCTCACAGTGCCTCGTCATGGTTACCAGAGCTGTTTCCGTACGGCTTGGCCCTTCAGTGTCTCCACATTGAAGTTGTTGGTACGAGCAGGCATGATGAAGAATGCTATCACCGTAACATCACTGTGGTTTACCTGATGACCCACAAATGCACAAGTCAAGAAAAGCAGTTTTTAAAGCTTTCCTAAAGTACCACATGATTCACTTTTAATTCACTTAACTAACACGTACACAAAACATACAAAGACATACCCTCAATAAGTAGTTCAGCCTGGCCAGGGCTTCAAGGAAAATATCAGCTCCTTTATTTGAGAACTCATAGCGTCCAGCAATGAAGAGGAACACCGTCTTATCCAGATTAAAATCTAGATGCCTGTAAGAGAAGACCATTTTGTTAAGCGGATGCTTATGCTAAGATACATATACTGCGTTGCCAAAGAAAAAAAACACGACCTGGGCTTAACTAAGCAGCTATCCTTTGAACAAATACTAGTGTTTAATATGTTCCAAGCAACAAATCATTTAATCCTATCTGATGCAGTGAGTAACTTCACATTTCTTAAACAACCATGTTGGTTGTCATGAATGTTGCTAATTGGAGATCACTTCAACATATCCATGCTTTCTGCTGTTCATGCTTTTATGATTTGATTATTCACCAAATGTTTAATAGTGAAAGTAAAACAATGTGCACAATGCTAAGAGAACTTAAATTCTCCCACAACAAAGCTGTGTACCTTGTAAACTTGTGTGAGACTAATGGAAAAGGCGTTAAATTGCATGGGAGCATCAACATTGGACTCTGCAACAATGTAATAATGCAGCCATCATTACAGATCTAAAAAAGATCAGCTGACAACCTAAATGTACTGAATGTCCAGGTTTTTCCATCAGTGTTTTTTTTTTTTTTTTTTAATATATCCATGATGGCGCAAACATATTTCAAGATTACACTGCCCATATTCATCAGGCTCAAATTGTGACAGAAGGGATCAGGGAGCATGAGACATTATTTTCATATATGGCCACCACAGTTTAGGCCTCTTTTTATAAAGACACCTTTAGCACGTCTCAAGGATTTTCACAGTGGACTACCTGTCCTATTATACATACAAATCTTGGCAGAAAATTTGTACAGCTTGGGAAGGAAATACATTTTCTGACCCATAGAAGTGTCCTCTGGTAAATTCCTGAATGCGGGCTTTGCTCTGTGCATGGAGGTTCTGGAACTCATGCATAGCTGAGAATTTTTTCACGTTCAGACCGTTCGGGGTTACGACATCTGCATGGGACAAAATTCAGTTGCAACAAGAGGTCAGAGAATACATGCAGTGTTCCAACCACTGAGTATACATATCACACAGACAAACCTCCACACACTCTTAATGTATAAATAACATGACTAACTACTATCGCTGCTTTTGCTGGAGGGAGAGAACGGGAAGTGTGCTTAATTTAGATAATTACGTTACTGTTTTACAACATGTTAATCTGTGGGTGTATTAAAAGAAGGGGGTTTAGAAGGTCACCTGGTTTTCTTTTGAGCAGATGCTCAGCCTCGATTGCCGTGATCTGAGACACAGTGGTAAAAACATGGGCACAGCGTGCTGCAGCCCGCTCCAAACAGTAACGATGATAGATCTGCCTATCGCCTGCCTCCTTATCTACATTAAACTAGAAAGAGAGCAAGGGAGAGAGAAAATTCATATTTTGTGCCTCTTTGCGGAGTTGCTTTTCAAAAACATGCACTCACCTCTGCAAGGTTGTTGTAAAAGTCCACATTTCCAGCACACAGGTACCGTCCAAGCAGTGTGGCATGTGTGGTAAAAATGGTTGCTACAGGTAACTGTCTCTGCCGGCATAAAACCAAGCCCAAACCGGCCAACCACTCATGAAAATGAGCCAAGATGTGTGGAGGTTCCTCACACTGGGCAGCATACTGAAACCAAAAGCACAGTCAAATAGACACTCAAAATTCATAAAAACAGATACTGAGCAGAGTACGGCAATCACACTTCACTCACAAACAAATATAATGATCTAACTGACCACACACACACACACACACGATCATACAAACTAACACACCCACCTCTCCCAGCAGCCAGGCAGTAAGAAAGCCAAAGAGGACAGCATCGTTAGCTTCACGGTCAAACCAGGGAACTCCAATAGCACAGTTCTCCCACAGCTCACTCTTCCAGCGGTCCAGAGACCAGGCTGTGAAACCCACATCAAGCAGGATGACATACGGGGATCCCTCAATAAGCCAGCGTCCAAAATACACCTACACAAAAACACACACATATAAGCTATCGCTATTAACTTAAGTGATCTCTTCTGAATTTTAATGTGCTGTTGCATAATAGCTCTTCATGTTCCCTGAAGGAAGTTTTTGACTCATTTCACTCTGGTCTCTGAGCAGTTTCAAAAGCAGAAGCAGTATTAAATGATCTCTACAGCAAAAAAAAAAAGACAGCTGATGTCCAAAGAAGAGCTTTGGAATGTCCTTCAAGAAGCCTGAAGCACTATTCCTGAAGACAAACTTAACAGTCACATGTACAGGCATTAGGAATTCCTTTATATGTGGCCAAATTGTCTAAATTCCATTGCTGTTTTTGACTGGAGCGTTAGCATTTTATTTTAGGTCAATCTTAAATGTTCTCCCTAAAGTACTAAACCCAGTACTAGTTTTGGACCCGAGTAAAAATCTAATCAAGTTAACTCTATATAACCCATTATTTCAATGAATCCCTTTTACATTTTTACACACACACACACACACACACACACACACACACACACACACAGGAATTTGGTCAAAGCACTGAAATAGACTGCAGTCTGTGTGTGACACACACACATATAGCTTTTAACCTTTACAAATGCATGCCAGGGAGGTGCTGCACACACTTCAAAACGTAGGTTTAGGATTTCACTGAGGTTGGGTCCTCACACAGTTTCTCACAATGTGCTGTCAACATTATTCTGGAATTCTTTTCTTAAAATAAAACAAAATGCAAGCTTTCCAGTTTTGGCAGTGTGTGTGTGTATTTACTTTGCAGCCACTGTTGTTCATCTTGTCGATAGTCCTTCTGAGGGCTGCATTGGTGGGCTCAATCAGCTCAACCTGTGTCCTGACATTGGACTCCATGTATGGCCCCACCAGGAAGTAGTTCTCGCCCCATTCCTCACAGGTCAAACGGGCCTTGGTCTGAATCACTGTGTAGATGCCTCCAACTGCCAAAGTGTAATCACAAGAATATTAATATTGATTTCGTTCTATAAGGAGTCTGTGAGACAATACATGCTTAATGGAAGACAGAAACTGAACACTTCTTTTAGAAATTCGACAGCCAACAAAATCAATCAAAGTGAATAATGACCTCCGTTTCTTTACTTCTGTACTGAGCAATTTCAATTTGTGTGTAAAAAAAACAAATCAAATATACCAAAAATCCATACCCTGATTAGATAGAAATGTGTATTGCTACACCCAGAGCAACAACACACCCGATAAACACCTGAATGAAAGGGTTTGTGTAAAATCCACCATCAGAGTGTCTTTGATGAGACTGACTTCAGTGAGAAAAGGGAAGGTCACTCAGCGTAGCGGAGCTGAGACACTGCGCTGCACTCATGTTTCATAACACAATATCCCTTTGACCCCTCTGTCATTTGGCAGTTACATTATTAACATACTTACCATTTAGACTCTTCTATAACCCTGACATTAACCAGTAAACCTTCCTAATCATGACTTGAACTATCACTGAGAAGTTCAGAATTACTGATATTAATATTATAGTAATGGATTTATATTTTATATTCATTACACATAAAACATTGCTCTAAATATTGTAAATGTATCTTCAAAGGTTTATTTCATACTAGGATTTTTGGAAACAACATTAATTCTTTAATTATTTATAAACAGAAAACATGGATTATATATTTGTTACTTTCATTTATGACCAAAAGGCTCACGAATGGAGCCTTGACATTTTAACAACAGCATAACTAAAGTGAAGTGAAAGTGACAACCCTTGTCATTGCGAGGTCACAGCACAGCACACATGAACCACAACGAAATTGGACCTCTGCTTTTAACCCATACACACACGTGCAGCAGTGGGCAGCTATTGAAAGCGCCCGGGGAGCAGTGATGGGGATGGTACCTTGCTCAAGGGTACCTCAGGGCAACCCACATGGGTGGTAATCGAACCCACAATCTTCCGATGCTGGGCCAACTCCCTAACCACTAGGCCACCGCTGCCCAACGCTGACTACTAACTAACGCTGATATTTGCACTAAAATATCTGCTATCGCCTTAGTTTTATTGCACTGAAAACAATCCTTTTAGTGATACTACATTATTAGCAAAAGAATGGTTAATTCTCATTTTCCTATCAATTTAATCACTAAAATAGTTATTTACGGCATTTAGCAGACACTCTTATTCAGAGTGACTTCCATGTCCTAATTACAGGGACAGTCCCCCCTGGAGACACTCAGGGTTAAGGGTCTTGCTCAGGGACCCAGTGGTGGTAGTGCCAGAGGTGGGATTCAAACCTGGGACCTCTTGAGCCATAGGCAAGTACCCTACCACTAGACCACCACCACCCAAATCGTTGAACGATTTGAGCCAAATAATAAAATATTATCTGATGTGCTGTTAAAATCATTAAGTATAACTGATCCTTGGCTGATGCAATTCTACTGCAATGGTAGGATGTGGCACACAGGCTAGATCCAGTGCTGTAGATTTACTATGTAAGAATACCCTGATAGGCTTCATGCGCTGTGAATGGAATAAGCACTGGCCTTTACCCTTCCAGACTGGTGAGAGTCGTGTGACACTGGAACGACCAACTGTAGTGGGAATTAGCTTTCATTACACTGAAAGAACCAAAAGGATGAAAAGCCAAATGCCAATGGGATCAGATAACCAAACACATCTCAAGGTCAGTTATATACAAACATCTTTTCTATGTTTAAAATGAATGAATAGGTGTGTGTGTATGTATGTATGTATGTATGTATATATATATATATATCTGGCAACCTCCACAGATATCTGTCTGGAGGGGGGGAAAAAAAACCACATTGATCTAAGGCTGAAGGAAACGAGGAGTAAAAGGTCAACCACAAGCTCACTGCTACGACTGTCACAAACATGTACTCTGCACAAGCAAGATTGCTTCGGTGATTACCTGTCCTACATAGACAGAACACCATGGCATTAACTCTGACACTGTGACATCATCACTGAGATTATCAACACATGTGATTCAATTGGCTCAATTATATTCTGCTTTAATGTTTTTATATTTCATTTTTAAATCTCGAATTTGGAAACCAGACAGCTCAACTGGAACATGGAGTGGTTTAAGAAAGAAAGAAAGAAAGAAAGAAAGAAACAAAGAAAGAAAGATTAAATTAAATGTCTCAATTAGCTTTCCTGAGTGGTATCATCTATATTTAAAGGATATAGACTGTACTTTCATTATAAACAACATGATTTAGTGGAGGGCAGGGATGGAAAACTGAATATTTTATTTTGCCAGATTCCCCACCACTAATAAAGTCTTCAGACTAGTCTGTATGTCCATGACTTGCTGGACGACACACACATACAGGTGTTCATAGTGAGACAACATACCTTTATTAGCCACTTCCCATGCAATCTCAAAAAGAACTGCATTGTCTAGCTCAAACTCCTCGTCCCACTCATCCAGGCCCGACAAGGAGGTGACAGAGAAACTCCGTGATAACGGCATGCTGGGTAAACGCAAGAAAATGGCCATTAATTACATTAATTAATGAAACCGCTTTACCACACATATACAGGTATTCATGTCATTTACAGAGTAAGCAATTGTGCCCCAAATGCAATCACGGCATTTTTTTTTTTTTTTTTTTTTTTTGAAGAGTTGTCACAACATTTTGACTTTGATATTAATAGCAACTGTATAAAGACTTAATTCTAATAAAACACACAGTATTTAATTAACCAAATACAGAAAACATTAAAGAAAATGTTAAAAGAACTTAAAGGGCACAACTTAAAAGTAGTAACGAGACTATTATCTTGCCATTGTCTTATATTGCATTTATTTCTCGTGACATATGGTTTTAGGCCCCATAAAAGATATAATTAATGCTAAAATGACCATTTCCAAATTTTATTTACTTTATATTCCAATTTCTTTTTACTTTATTCCTTAGATTTAGACAGGGTGTTTTGGCACCATGCTTAGAAGGTTGGCATGTGATTTAGCTTAGTTTAGACCGTTATCCTGTTCTAGGCCTTATTCAAAAAGAAGCGTATTTCCTCGCGTATAAGTCGCACAAATTTGTTCCAAAATCCAATATAAAAAAATGGGGGGGCAACCTATACACCGGAACTTTCTTCAGGTGATTGACACTTCCATATAGAGACCAGCTAATGTTCACATTTCCAGACAATTCTCTTCTAAATTATTACCGAATACACGTTTTTGGTGCTTTCCTATCAAGTAAAATACAGAGTACTACACTGACCTGTAAAAATCTGAAAGTGTCAATCAACATAATCCACAAAAAAAAAAAAAAAAAAAAAAAAAATATCACTTTCATTTCACAAATTTCAATCCAGGAAATTCACATGCCGCCATTTTGAATACCTAAACCGGTGACCACGTACGTAGCAACTCAATCAGTTTTACCATAGATCTCAGTTTTTCACATCAGAGTCATGTGATACACATATGTACACCTATTAGCATTTTTGACTACATGTAATCCAAAATATGAGGTCAAGACATCACTCAAAAATAAATGTTGGACCAAATTTCAATGCCAAATCATGGGTGCGAGGAAATACGGTAATCTGGGCTGAAACAACACTTATAACTGATGAGAATGGCTTACACATCGTTAGGCTAAAAAAGGTGGACATATACAAATAAATCTGACAAAAAACTATTAATTTTTTGTAGGCTAGATTTTAAGCATGGATGTTCTGAATTTTTACAGAGATTAAACACTACATCAAACTCAAAACACGGTTTAACTAAACGTTAACTTCTAGCAAGAGTGTAGGGACACTGAAGTGGGATTTCTATAAAGTTTCACAATGTCTCAACAGGCTTTCCTGATTCATTCTTATAAGAACACAGAACAGCTGCATGTTTCCTAATTATTCATATCCTCTCACTGTTTATTAGAACCAGTATCTCTCTAGGACCCATCACATTATTTCTCTCATATAATCACACTCGCACGGATGTACATGAGCGCCCAAACACACACAGGCTTTTCTATGCTAATGGATAATTTGATGACTGCTCCAAATAAAAGGCTCTCCTCTGCTGAAATATTACTCCTTCTCAGTGACGACCCTACCACACTTCTCAAGTCATCTTCCACACAGTGGTCAAGAACCATAAGAGTTAATAATAAGCATCTCACCTATGGGGCAATAAGGAAAGAGAAAGACTGGTGTAGTGGGAGTTGGTAGAGATTGAGAAATAAAGGAAGGAAGTGCTCTGAGGCCACTCATGCCTGAACATGCCAAAATAATTTGATCTGTATGAATGCAGCCCGGTGACACCAATTAGCAAGAGTTGAAGCGTGACCTTCTTGAGCAACACAAGGTCAATGTGACAGGTGAGAAGGAGGGACTGAGAAAGACTGAACAACAAATAGGTCCAACTGCCATTTTTGAGAGAGATTGAGAGACAGAGAGAGAGAGAGAGAGACAGAGAGAGAGAGAGAGAGAGAGAGAGAGAGAGAGAGAGAGAGAGAGAGAGAGACAGAGAGAGAGAGAGAGAGTTTGCAAGATCCTCTTGATGAAGCCCTGATAGGTTTGATCTACAACATTATATGTCTATGATTTACAACATAGCAACAGCCTGTTCACTTTCTGTCACACACACACATAGACCGCATTGTCAAAAAAAAAAAAAAAGGTTTTTAAACGATCAAGACCTGAATCTTGAATAGTGACTTGGTTAATGCATAATTACTCATTTAATGCATTGATTAATATGTTTTAGCCAAAACAGATCTTTTAAATGGTGCAATGAGAAGCTGTTAAGTATCTGTATATCAGACACCATAACTTGGGAAATTTAAAATACTTGAATATTAAAGGATCCTACTCCTTTCTTGCATCACGGTTGAAATGGAAAGGAATTATACAGAAAGGTTCAGGTGAGACGGTCCAAGTGAGAAATTACTTTCAACTAGGGAAGTTAATTGTAATGTATAGCAGAAGCGTCCAAAAATGCTTGCTGTTAAACAACAGTCATATTGAATCATCGCTCAAAAATCGTGATAGTTTGGCATCGTTGCCTTTGTAGCGACTCCTATCCCTGCTTGTTGGGGAGAATAATCAGAAAGGCCCGACAAAGGATTATGATTATAGATGGGACTCAATGGAACAATGTAACGTGGACCAGTCCGGATGAGCCCTGCCCCAGAGTGATGGGCACATCAGGGTCAGTAAAAAAAAAAAGCAGATGAAGTGATGCACCCATCTTGAACAGAACACACTGTACAGCCCATGGAGGAAGCGTTAGGATCTGGGGCTGCTTCACTTGATCTGGCGCAGGCTCAGCCATGTCATGTGGCCTTAAATCAGCTGAGCATCTCCATACACTGAATGAACAGGTCATCCCATCAGTGGAGCGTTTACTTCCCTGATGCCATTTTCCAGCATGATAATTCATTATTTATCAGGCTCATGTTGTGAGAGGGTCCAGGGAGCTTCTGAAATAAAACTTTCCCATATGAACTGGCCAGCATAGTGTCCTCACCTTAGGCCCACTGGAAACCCTGGAGATGGGCTGGAGAGCTCAAATCATGCACGGCCGCACACAGACTTACACTTGTGCTTTATATGCTCACTGGCTGCACTCTGTGAACGAACAGACTCGTATCTTACAGCTCGGCCTGGCTCTGAGAGGTTCCATCGGCCCGATCTCCTTTTACGGCACAAATACACACACACAGATACACGCATAAGCGCGCGCGCGCTCTCGCATGCGTACGTGCCTTCTTTCTCGCGCTGCCGTGCGTCACACGGAGAGCAACCGCAACAGAAAAAACATCCACTCCTACGACCTAACACACGTTCAGAGCCCATGTCTTCTGTGTAAAAGCGATGACTGCCCCCTTCCCTTACACGCTTTACAGCACACGCACCTTCAGGAAGGACGCAAAGGTGTTATTTTCAGCGCGGACGCGATGTACTGGCAATACTCCGGTTCTCGAGCAAAGACAGGCCCGTTCATCGGCGCGTAAACATGCACACCGTCGTTTCGAACTCAAACACTGCGGTCCAAACGCTCAGAAACAGAGAAATGCACTTTTAAGAAACTGTAGCTCACCCTACGACGGCGTCCTCACTAGCGCCGTTCCTGCATCTGCGCGAATCAATCACCGAGCAGCCCGACCAATCAGAGTTCACGCAACTCCTGACGCGAGAGGGACGAGCGATGTGATTGGATGAAGCGGGCGGTGCCGACTCAATTGATTGGCTGAGTCGCGGGTCGGGAACGTGAGCGTGTTTTTAATGTTGAATAATGTTTTTTTCCCTCCCGGACAGAGCGGTTATTTATACCGCACAAGGTCAGCGAGGAAAAGGACAGGGAATACAGGGGCTGTGATCTTACTATCTTACTACAGCCTACATGTACACGCCATCAACACTCGCTCATTTTTGCAGTCAAGATTATTTATATATATGTATTTATATTTATATATATATATACTTGCATGTTTCACATTTAAAAATGCTGAATAGTCATTGTGCACTTTAGCCTAACCAGATCTTCCCTGGAAAATGAAGTAGTCAAGCATTTCTCATCAAGCGGTCATTACTCTACTTTTTCTGTTGTGCCATCATTTGAAAGCAGTTGAATGTGGCAAAATGCAGAACAACCTATGTACACTTTAGCTTAACAAAACACATTTTCTCACTAAATTCTTGACTCTAGGCTTTGAGTTCTACTTTTGTCCTATTTATTTATACAGTTTTCTGTATGTAGTTAAGTAAATATAACTTTGATTCTGCTACGCTTTTGATATTCTCCCCCAATACACACACACGCACACACACACACACTCTTACTTTGAGAATCACTGTCTTAATAAACCCTTTAAAGACATGGGTCAAATAACTGAACTGGGCTGTTATCCTGTATAATGTGGCCACTGTGCATCACGATGCACATTGTACAGTAGGTTTTTAACCTATGGTAAAAAACTTTCTTGTCTGATCAATATCAGTTTATTTATTAATACACATCCATTCCTGTATTTTAGGCCTGTAGCATGTTTCCTAAAAGATGGAAACAATAAAGCATTTGTCACTTCGTAATGTTGCCATTCTTTCCTCTAATGATAGCAAGCAAGCAATTAAGCATTTTATGGTGTTATTTCACGCCATTCTTCCTGCAAACATGTCTTAAGGTGTGCTTTGTTGTCACATTTTTTCCATTTCAAAATTTTCCTCTGTTGGGGACAGTTCATTCTTTTTGACTTGCTCCTGATAATATTCTTGATGGTCCTTTTTTCCAGAGCACACAGTGGTGTGGCAGTGGTAGCCTAGCGGTTGTGGGTTCAAATTCCAGACAATTAGGTTACCCTGAGGTAGCCTTGAGCAAGGTACTGTCCCCGTCACTGCTCCCTGGGTGCTTTCATAGCTGCCCCCTGCTGCATGGTGTGTGTTTGTGCATGGGTTAAATGCAGAAATCCAATTTCGTTGTGGTTCACTGTGCTGTGCTGTGTGTTCTCACAATGACAAGAATAGTCACTTTCACTTAAATCCAGATTCCCCTGAGCCCTGAGAAATTGGTGCTGCTTCTGGGCATTTTTTTTTTTTACATAAAGCTTATTTTTTAGTTCTGGTAGTTCTGTTGAGTCAGTGGAGCCCACAATTACAACCTAACTACAAAGGACAGAGCAGAGGGTTTTACAAACAAACCCAATGAATGATGAAGGACAAGAAGTCAGTTTAGGCTTGGGCCCTTATCATTTAGAGACTGAAATTAGTCTAGAACTCTTGGATTGTTTAATGATATATTGGGGCAGAGGTGGCCTAGTGGTTAGGGAGTTGGCCCCAGGATAAGAAGTTCATGGGTTTGAATCCCAGACTAGTAGGTTGCCCTGAGGTACCCTTGAGCAAGTTAGCGTCCTCGTCACTGCTCCCCGGGCACTTTCAATAGCTGCTGCACGTGTATGGGTAAAATGCAGAGGTGTAATTTCATTTTGGTTCACTGTGTGCTGTGCCCTGTACTCTCAATGATAATAATGGTCACTTTCACTTTTATTTGTGGATTTTACACATTTGTAAAATCATGTGCCAATGTTTGGTTCTTAAAGATTTTTGTGGATGCTTTTTGTTTTTTTATATTTCATTACTAACTGTTAATCCATGTTTCAAACTTTTTTGGATTGTGTTTCAGGCCTGAAATGCAGGAATAGATGTATGTTAAAAAAAATCAAATAAAGGTGACCCAGCAAAACATATGTTGGGTTTAAACTGCCTGCAGTCAAAGTAAATGTAAAAATTAATGTTTTAATTTTTTTTTTCCATACTGTTCTAGTATTTTAAGATTTAGAGCTGTACACAGAATATAGATACAGGGGCTAAGTGAGTGACTCTTATTTTGTAAACCCCTGTTGCCACTGTCTGAAATGGGCTTCCTCGGTCTGAACCAATCAGGGCTACGCGCGCGCGCTGTTTTCCCGGGAAAACGGATGTTGTGCGTTAGTACAGGTTCGCGGTGTAACTGAAGTGGCGGGAGTTTCAGGCTGAAGAGGAAAACTGAAACATTAATTTATCAGAAGAATACGTGCCTAAAAGGAAACACTTCGATCTGTACGTTTTATGCCCACAACAGACGCCTGTTTGCGCGCCGGCGTTTTTAAAGAAACTAGCAGTTTGTTAGCCTGTGTCAGGCTGAAGCTAGCTCGAGCTGTTGTGTTTCTTTCTGCAGTGAGTTTGTGTTCGCAGTGTTCAGATTTACAGAATTTGTACCGACCTGGTAATGTTAGCGTTAGCTACTTCAGTAATCACTGATGCTTTTCATTTGCTCCCATTTTTCTCTCCGTCTGACGGAAACCTCGTGCTCACAGGCTCTTTTTAAAACACTAACCAGCACATTATAGCAGTTACTCCAAGTTTGCTGATATTTCTACCTTTGCGTTGTTGTATGTTGTTTAAAAGTTTATTTGAGCTGTTTAAGAAATTTCCCACACACTGAGGTCCTGTCTGGAAATCTGCACAGTTTTTCTGCTGACTGCTTTAAAAAAAAAAAAAAAAAAAAAAAAAAAAATATATATATATATATATATATATATATATATATATATATATATATATATTTTTTTTTTTTTATATATTTTTATGAAACTTCCAATGTCTATTTTTATTACACTGAGCTTGTAAGAAAGCCACATCAATTTGTGATGAAAAGTGGTTAGGGAGTTGCCCCAGATTGGAAGATTGTGGGTTCGATTCCCTCACCAGTAGGTTACCCTGAGGTACCCTTGAGCAAGGTACCGTCCCCATCACTGCTCCCCGGGCGCTTTTAGTAGCTGCCCCCTGCTGCACGTGTGTATGGGTGAAATGCAGAGGTTGAATTTTGTTGTTGTGCTGCGTTTCACAGTGAGAGTAGTCACATTCACTTTTTTATTGCAAAGCACTTTTCTGACTAGAATTTCTAAAAATAGCTGTGCTCACTAGTGCACAAGACAAGGATCATGATGGATGTCATTTTCATAGAAATAGACTTTATAGAGCATTTTTGTCTACATTTAGAGTTCTCTCAAAGTGCTTTAAAGTTTGCTACAATTATTACCGAGGTGTTGTACCTAGCAGAACGGACCTATGTTTCTGTTTCTGTGCAGCTGTGAAGGATGGATGGGAAGAGGAGGAATGGAGGGCCCATGTTGGGTGGAGCCTCTCAGGCTAAAAGGGGCAAAATGGGTGGAGAATGGGAGGATGGCCCTTCCCAGTTTGAAGAAGAGCTCGCCTTGTTTGATGAAATGGAGATGGAGGCAGACTCAGAGGAGGGACAAGCAGGTCATGATGTAATACCAGTGGGTAAGTGGCAGAAACTTCAGAACAAATCAAAGGAAAAAAAATCAGCTTTTTAGATAATTTGCACATGTCATTCTAGATAAGAGCATCATCTAAATGCTGTAAATGTGAATCCTTTGATAGGTGACTTGCTCCCGACTGATCTAAATCCTCGCTGGCGACGTCCTACTGCAGCCCCTCTTGATCCCAGCAAAGACACGCTCATCTTCCAGCAGATAGACCTGGACTATTACCTAGGTAAAGTTCTTACATAAGTGAGAATTCAGCTACTAGATCACTACCACCCCACCCCTTGTGCTGCTGTTTCTGAAGTGTGTGTACTGCATGTAGGCCCCGCAGTGGCTGGTATGCCGGGACAGGTTGAGGGCAAGGTTCCAGTGGTGCGGATGTTTGGAGTGACTGATAGCGGGAACAGTGTCTGCTGTCACGTACATGGCTTTGCACCTTACTTCTATGTCCCTGCTCCAGCTGGTGAGTGACAGCCACCATATCTCACTCGTGGTGTTTAAAGATTTCTTGAACGGCTATCAGATCATTTGAGCTTGTCCGGTTATTTATTTATTTATTTATTTTTGAGTAGGACATATTAAGAAATGCACTGGTTGATTTTCTCACTCTGTCAGGTTTTACTAGATCTGACCTGGCCGAATTTCAGAAAGAGTTGAATTCAACTGTGTTGAAGGACATGCGCTCAAACAAAGACAACATATCAGTGACTGTTTTGGCTGTGGACATCACCCAGAAAGAAAGTGAGTCTTTTGTCAGATGTGTGTGAGTAATGTGCACATGTGTGAAAGAGAATACGTGTGTACGTTTGTGTTTACAACATCTTCAACTAAGTTCCTTTCTTTTTTTTTGTTAATGAGGTATGTACGGTTACCACGGAAAACGTCCTTTAGACTTCTTGCAGATCACCATGGCGATGCCGCGTCTAGTTGCCCCAGCAAAGCGCTTACTGGAACAGGGCTTTAAGTTTGCAAGCTTCCCCCTACAGAGCTACTCTGCCTATGAAGCCAACATTGATTTTGAGATCAGGTATGTATGTATATGGTACCTGATATTTTATTTATTTTTTTTATGTTGTTCATTGTGAACAGTTCATATTAATGAGGAAGAATCTTTTATAGTTCCTGAATCAAACTACTTATAAAGACTGCATTTCTGCTGAATTAAAATAAATCTTGAGTAACTGAAAACAAGACAATGTTTCATAGGTGTGTGTGTTTGTTTGGGGAACAGGTTCATGGTAGACAGTGATGTGGTGGGTTGCTGCTGGATTGAGCTTCCAAAAGGGAAATACAGACTGAGAGAGGAAAGAAACGCCAAAGAGACAGACTCGCAGGACCCAGGCAAGGTAATGACTTTCTTGGCTCATAATAGTGAAATATTGTGCCTTGTATCAGAATCAAATGTTTAGCAGAAAAGTAACATGGGATCTTAATAATAAAAACGCTGGCTATGTTCTATTTAACTTGTGTCTTCTCTCTTGGTTAGGTTTCTCTGTGTCAGTATGAGGTGGATGTGGCATGGACAGAGTTGATCAGTCATCCAGCAGAGGGAGATTGGCAGAGAATTGCTCCACTCCGGGTCCTCAGTTTTGATATTGAGTGTGCTGGCAGGAAAGGTAGGGGTGTGTGTGTGTGTGTGTGATTCTAAAATCCTTACGCAGAATTGTAGAACTTTTCTTAAATACACAAACAGTGCCATAGTGCATGGTAATAAATGTTGAATTTCAGGTTTATATGTTTTTTATGCTTGATTTGTTTGCGTTTACGGTCATTTATTTTATACAATTTTTTTTTTCGTTTGCAGGTGTGTTTCCAGAAGCTGAGGTGGATCCGGTGATTCAGATTGCCTCAATGGTGCAACGGCAGGGAGAGAAGGAGCCGTTCATTCGCACTGTTTTTACCTTACAGAGCTGTGCTAGTATCGTGGGCTCCCAGATCCTCTGCTTCACTCAGGAAAAACAGCTACTGCGTGTAAAACATCGTTTCATAATGCATTTACACATGCTGATGCTCTTTGTTTTGACACACACGGTTACTGATGTCAGTCATTATGAGCAATTCTTGTCAGCTTGTCTGTGCTTTCTATGATCTTTTAATGCTGATTGATGATTTTTTTTTTTTTTTTTTTCTCCTCCTCTCCTCTCCTCTCAGAGCTGGGCAGAGTTTGTAAGGACAGTAGATCCTGATATCATCACAGGCTACAATATTCAGAACTTTGACCTGCCATATCTACTCAATAGAGCTGCTGCTCTAAAGGTTTGTTTAATCGTTTATACTGCACAAATTTAGTAACAGATTCTTTGCTCATCTTCTATTTTGCCTAAATTAAAGTGCTTGGAAACATTCCAAGCTATATTAAAACGTCCTGTAATTTGCGAGGCATGTGTGTTGGTTTATAGGAGAATTTGTTCCCCTACTTGGGTCGAGTGAGGGGCATTAAGTCCGTTCTGAAGGACTCCAGCTTCCAGAGCAAACAGATGGGTCGCCGAGAAAACAAAACTGTCAACATGGAGGGAAGAGTGCAGTTTGACCTTTTGCAGGTAAAACCACATTCATGCTCTTTCTTATATTCAGTCTGTGGTCTATTAGTGTGCAAAGCACACACACACGAACACACACACAACCTGTGAGCTGTAATGTGTAACGCTTTCTGTTGTAGGTATTGTTGAGGGACTACAAACTGCGCTCATACACCCTGAATGCCGTCAGTTTCCACTTCCTACAGGAGCAGAAGGAGGATGTTCAGCACTCCATTATCACTGACCTACAGGTACAGTTTTTCGAGCCAGTCAGAGCTGAGGGTGCTGTAGTGAGAATGTGAAGGAGCTGCTTGACTCATAGGGGCTGACTTACTTTTGGAAGCCTCTAGGTCAGTGGCTTTGCTATAGAATACAACACCAGCCCAAATTCTCAATATTTTATACAGACTAATTAGGTGCTTTGATGATCTGGGTCAAATGTGTTCAGATGAGGCTGGGAGTGAACTTATCATGAAGTTAGATGTCCGTAATTGGATGGAGAAATGCATCTTCTCATCGCCCAAGATGCCATTTAAAATTTACCTTTACGGCATTTAGCAGATGCTCTTATCCAGATCTTTTCCTGATTAGGAGGAACAGTCCCCTGGAGCAAGCTCAGGGTTTTGCTCAGGAATCCAGTGGCAGTAGTGCTGGAGGTTGGATTCGAACCTGCGACCGCTTGTTCCATTGTCGAGTATCCATCCACTAGACCACCACCCTTGACGAGGGGTGATGATACTTTTTTACCAGTGTTAAAGAGAACAGCATAAACAGTGACACACAAGCAAATTAAACTGAGAGAGTAATAACTCTGAGTGGTTTCACCATAGAATGATAATTGAGGTAGATCGTTTTAGTGCAAACTGGTGCTTGTAGACACTTGAATCATACAGTGGTGCTTCTACACTATTGGATTCAGCATGTAAGCAGCCTCTCTTTCTGTAGAATGGGAACGAGCAGACGAGGCGCCGTTTGGCCGTTTACTGCCTGAAGGATGCCTACTTGCCCCTTCGCTTGCTGCAGAAGTTGATGTGTGTGATTAACTACATGGAAATGGCCAGAGTGACTGGTGTGCCTCTGACCTACCTGCTGTCCCGTGGCCAGCAGATTAAAGTGGTGTCCCAGCTACTACGACAGGTATGTATCCTCATCCTCATCCTCATCCTCATACACAAGCAGCTCAGCCTTTTTAGCTAGCTTGAGTACATGCGTGCTATTGTTTGGCAGATTGATTGTGGTGTTTATGGTTATAAACGTTTGTTTTAGGCTATGAAACACAAATTGGTTATGCCAGTAGTAAAAACTGAAGCAGGGGAAGACTACACTGGAGCTACTGTTATTGAGCCAGAGAAGGGGTGAGTTTGTGACCTTAAATTTGACCATCTTTAAATGGTTAAAAAATGCTTTAAACAATATTTACTATTTTGAATTCAGACTAAGAAAAAAATCATATTAATATTCCTGTAGTTTTATTTCCTTATGTCTAGTGATGTTTTAAATAATTGTTTTATATGCAGATATTACAGTGTTCCCATAGCAACTCTGGATTTCTCCTCACTGTATCCATCAATTATGATGGCTCATAATCTGTGTTACACTACTTTGCTGCAGAAAGGACAGGTGGAAAAACTGGGGTGAGTGTGATTTTGTTCATAACCCATTCTCCATCTTGTATTTGTGCTGATTTTCTCTTTATTAACTTATGCTTTGGTATGTCCTGCATTGGCAAACATATTTCTAGTTGTTTATTGATGGATGGTTCCATTTGTCTAGTCTTTCTTCAGAGGATTTCATAAAAACTCCGACAGGAGATCAATTTGTAAAAAGCTCATTGAGGAAAGGTCTTCTGCCTGAGATCCTAGAGAACTTGCTGAGCGCCAGGAAGAGGTGAGAGAAGCTGAACACGTGCTTAGTCCGAATTATCCACGAAGAGAAACAGGATGGGCATAAAGTGTCAGAATTAACAGAGCGCATTTATTCCAAGCAGTCACTCCAGAATGTTCCATGTCTTTGTACTCGTTTTCTGTGATTTTGAATGAAGAAACATTTGTGTGAACTGTGTAATTAGGGCGAAGGCGGAGTTGAAGAAGGAGACCGACCCTTTTAAAAAGCAGGTGCTAGATGGAAGGCAACTAGCTCTGAAGATCAGTGCAAACTCTGTGTATGGTTTCACCGGGGCGCAGGTGGGCAAACTGCCCTGTCTGGAAATCTCACAGGTCAGTCTGAAGCCTCAAACTATATTCAATTCAATTTATTCTTGTATAGTGCATTTCACAACAGAGTTGCCCCAAGGCACTTTACATAGAAGATGGTAGACCGGTTATGGTACTAGAAGTTAAAGCCAGCCGACTACAGAGGAGAGGAACCAAAAACTCCACTGCGTGGAGAAAAAAACCTCTGCGGGTCCAAGGTCGACTGGCTACCCAACCCCCTTGGGTATACTAGCAGTAGAAAGTTAGTTCGGGTTTAACCCCAGGATCAGCACAGAGCACAAACTATATCATATACGAGGGTTGGGTGTTTAAACCTTTTACAGTAATAGAACCTGGAGAATATTTTATTAAATATTTTATTATTCTCTTATCTTCATGTCCTAGTCAATGAAATTCAACATCTGCATTCACAAAATTCACTTTGTATTGTGTATACAGGTTTCACACTTTTTTTTTTTAAGATTCTTCTTGTTGAATCTTCTACCTTCTTGTTAAAAGTTGTTCGTTTCCGCCATCCAGCTGAAAAATGCCTTAATTTACAGCGAAATACCTGCTAATCAATGATGTATTTAGAGCAGTAGAAGTGTCTGTTATTGCTTCAGGGTACATAAACAGTGATTTCACCATATTTTCACTGAGATGGCAATACTAAAATGAAATAGTTAACGTGACCTGATTTAACTGTGTTTGTGTGTGTGTAGAGCGTCACAGGTTTTGGCAGGCAGATGATTGAACAGACAAAGCAGCTCGTGGAATCCAAGTACACCATTGCTAATGGCTTTCAGGCGGATGCCAAGGTAAGTCACCCATGCGGTAGTCACTGGTAAGGCAGAAACTTGTCTATGGACAAGCAAGTTTTTCTTTTTGAGTGTCAACTTTCCATTAAACATGAACTAAACATTTAAACAATCATGCTGGTTTTGTCTGTGCTTAGGTCATTTATGGAGACACAGACTCTGTTATGGTGAAACTGGGTGTGGACACAGTGCAACAAGCAATGACTCTGGGAAAGGAGGCAGCTGAGTGGGTGTCTTCTCACTTTATTCAACCAATCAAGCTGGAGTTTGAGAAGGTAAAAGTATATAAGGACAATAAGGAGAATAATGGCCTCCAGAAATAAATAAATAAATGCAAGTTTGTGTAAATATTCATTCATGTACTTATTACAATTCCTTTCAGGTGTACTACCCATACCTGCTCATCAATAAAAAGAGATATGCAGGCCTTTATTTCTCCACCAGTGCAGAGAATCATGATAAAATGGATTGTAAGGGGATAGAAACTGTTAGGCGTGACAATTGCCCCCTAGTGGCCAACCTGATCAACACATGCCTCCAGAAGATCCTCATAGACAGGTACACACCCATAAACACCTCAGAGCCTGTTAAGAATATTCCAGTGATGCACACCAACCATACAGTAAGGTTTGATTTCATGGAAATCAATGTGTGTGCTGTAGAGACCCAGACGGGGCTGTCGGTCACGCAAAGGAAGTGATCTCAGACCTCTTGTGCAACCGGATTGACATCAGTCAGCTGGTGATCACCAAGGAGCTAACACGCACAGCGCAGGAGTACGCTGGCAAACAAGCCCATGTCGAACTCGCAGAGAGGTGCGAAAGTTGGCATACATGCATTTATGATTTTTTTTCCAGAGGCTTTAAATGTTTTATTTCTGCGTTTCTCATTTGTAGGTATATAGGAAACCGTGACCTCGAACTAATGTTTGTTTTTGTAGGATGCGCAAGAGAGATGCAGGCAGTGCTCCCAACCTTGGAGATCGAGTTCCGTACGTTATCATCAAGGCAACCAAAGGAGTGGCAGCGTACATGAAGTCAGAGGTCTGTCTATAAGCTGCACCTAATTGTTGGTGGTGAAAAAGAAACCACCATTTTTATTCCAGTTACTATTGTTTCAGCAAAACATTTTTGCTTGTGCTGCTGTTCTAAAAGGCCAAAATATTGCTTTATGCATGTTCAGGACCCTATTTATGTGCTGGAGAACAACATTCCTATCGACACTCAGTACTACCTGGAGCAGCAGCTGTCTAAACCGCTACTGCGCATCTTTGAGCCCATACTGGGAGAGTCTAAGGCTGAGAGCGTACTACTCAGTGAGTTTGTGTCTGCAGCACCTAGGTTGTCCTGTCTGGTCTTTCTACAACACTGATTTCATTACTTTTGCTCTTATTTAGAAACGTTCATATTACTTTTAGATGTTTTATCACTTGTGTAATCACTTTATGCTTGATTTAAATTTTGGGCTAGAATGTGAAAATGAGTGTTTCTAGAATTAGGTAGCATATGGCAGGTTGGCTTTTGAAACACATGTTAGAGAGTGCAGTCACAGCGATGAAATATTGATGAGATCGGTCATTGGGGGGAAAAACCTCTTGGTGTCTGTGTTTCAGAGGGAGATCACACACGCTGTAAAACTGTTCTCACCTCTAAGGTGGGGGGCCTCATGGCGTTCGCCCAGAAACGCAGCACGTGCATAGGCTGCAGAGCTGTTCTGAAAACAGATGGTATGTTTGAGTGGAGCTCTATTTATAATATTCTTAAAATTGATTATTTTAGAATTAAGTGACGGTTGGAATGGATTCTCCCTCTTTTCCTGTAGCTGCTGTTTGTGATTTTTGCAAGAAGAAGGAATCCGAGCTCTATCAAAAAGAGGTAGGTGTTGAATCAGCCTCGTAGCAAAATCCTTTAATTTATGGGTTGTAATTTCAGTCGCGCAGGGATACATCATTGCATACTACAGCTGAAATAAACATTTAAGAGCTTAAGAACTCAGTTATGTTGGAGGAGAAAACACGAAGTTGAGCACAGAACTGCTGGAATGGCCTAATGTAAGTATTGGTGTATGAATATTCAAAAGATATTAATAATACGTTTTTTTGTGTTTGTCTGTCAGATTGCTCACCTGTCAGCTCTGGAAGAGAAATTCTCTCGCTTGTGGACTCAGTGTCAACGCTGCCAAGGTTCCCTGCACGAAGATGTGTTGTGTACCAGGTGTGTTTGTGTGTATGCATTTTAATGCTGAACGACAGTATGGATTCTTAAACATCGAAAAGAATCTCACATATTTGTTCATTCCTCCCTCTGCGTAGCCGAGACTGCCCCATTTTCTACATGAGGAAGAAGGTTCAGAAAGACCTTGGTGATCAAGAGAAGCTTGTGTCACGTTTTGGCTGGTGAGGAGAACACGGGCATTCTTTAGTTTTTCACTCTAACCCATTCTGAGAAGTGAGTTTTGTAACTTTTGCCTTTTCTACAGTTCAAATAAATATTTTTTTCATAAAATGCAGACTTTAGGCTCTTTTTGGACTTTCAGTTATTAATAATTACTAACTGTGACCATAAGAATTAGCTATGGTTGTTAATTTTTTAGTGTTTTAAATTTCTCGGCTGGTTCTCCTAAGGCACAACTAACTTGTATTCACTAGTGGGCTTACTAACTGCAGCCCATTTGTTGCACAATTTAGAGGACCAGTGTCCAGCAGAGTTAGGTGATTTCTATCCTCAAGCACACCTGCTTCACACTTATGGCCTGGTGATGTGAGCATGTTGAGTAGGGGAACCACCAAACTGAGTCAGACACCCCTGTTCTATGGGGTCTGCATTAGTGTTAAATCATATAATAAATATTTAGACTTCAGTAGCCTTGTTCTGATGTGAGGGGCTAAAGCATGAAGAGTCAGTGTCTAACACATTTGATTCTGAATCAACTTATCACCAGGTTAAGTAGATGTGTGAGCAGCAACTATTACTGAACGAGTGATAGTTTCTTAAAGGTTTTTACAAAGATTTACATCAGAACATAACCGAAGCCACTAGCCACAGATGTTGCCCAGTCACTTTGGAAATCGGATCAGCCCAACTTGTTCATTTTGCTGAATCATTTTGAATACTTCAGTGTGAGCATATCTATTGAAGTCTAACTCCAATAGCAGAGTTTCATTAGTTATCACAAATGCATGAATAAAAATGAGCTCTATAGTCTGTTAGCACAGGTCAAAGTGTATCAGCAATCATTGTGTAATGAGCAGTAACGGTCTAATGCAGTGTTGCAACTACCATTTCAGCAAGAAAAACGCAACGCTTCTACATGCATTCAGCAAAAAGATGGTTCGTCACATTAGCCAAAATTTTTTATTCACAAAAAACTACTAAACACTCATCGCTATGACAAAAGGAATGTATCAGAGTGGTTGTTAGGCCACATTATGGGCCTGTTCCATGTTCTGTTGCATTCTTCCCTTATTTATACACTTGGGTTGGTGAATGCAACCTGATCTTTCTGGGCCTTGTCATTATCCACTTTGAGGGATAACGCTATCAGAAAAAGTAAGATTAGGCCAGGAACAGAGGAAATGGATGGTGTTGAGTATAGCCTTCCCAGGGGTCTTCTGAGGGGCTTATTAGACAGGCGTTCAGAACCCATTGAGCATCTACCCTCACTAAAGCAGAGCAGACTGTGAGAGTAGCTGGGATTGGCTTGGTTCTACATTTAAACCCTTGGAATTCTTCCTGCACAAGACATTAGGTCTCCTCTGAAAGATGTTTTCATGCTGGTTACAGGCAGGAAGCTCAGTTGAAGTGACTAGAGCTTATCTGTGAACAAGAACACTTCTAACTGGCTTTTATGTACATAATTGGGCAAGGGAAACCAGCTTAGTCTAGCTTTCCATAGGTGACCTGGAGTTTCAAAAAGGAGGCTTTTAAAAGCAAAAATAAAATCTGGTGCTACAAAAGGTCAGCATTTCAGAAAGTGGTGCCTGTAAGAGAATGCAAAGCAGGATAAAATCCAAATGATCCAAGTGAGGTATTTTAAGTCCTGATCAGGAACCTCAGTTGGCATGTGTTCCCTTATAGCAAAACTGCATCCACAAAATAAAAGCAGTGCTGGATTTACTTCGTTAGTAAAGCTAGGTCTGTGGCACTGAAGTTGTTGAAGTTCCTGGTTTGGGGACTCTTAACAATTCACTTTCACTATGATCTCATTGCACTAGCAAGTGAGCTTTCCTTTAGTGAAAGTGGAGGAAGGGAGGGCAGGATGCTACAGCAGAATGTGTGTGTGTGTGTGTGCATGCGCACAGTGCTATTCCAGGAATGTAGTGCAAGAATGGGTGTAAGTATTGCTATAAGAGTATGCAACGTCTCTGTGTGTGTTTCTTGCTCTTTTTGTTGCTGCGGTTTGTTTCCTTATATCTTCTGATCTCTCGCACCAGAGAATAAAATGCCTCCTCTACCCCCTATAAATGGAGAAAAAAAAAATTCTTCATTTTACAAGTTTTTTTTTTTTTTTTTTTTAATAAATATTCACACATGAACTAGGTAGAAGTGTACAGGGTAATCTTAACTCCAACTGATCATATAAGTGAGTTTCCTACTATTACTTCTTTGGTGATGTTGGTCATTTGCAAGGTTGTCAATCTCAGAGTACTTTTAATCACACCCTCTAAAACTGAAGCTGACACCCATTTCCCCCCCCCCCCATTAAAATCATAAGCAAATGCAGTTGTAAATAAATCTTCAGTAACTTTTGATTTTCTTTGCTGTACTCCTACTATATACTTCCTACAGAACAAGAAATGCTTGTTGCTGTAATTAGTCTCCCTCACTGTTAAATAAGCATCTGATTTAACAATCTGCACGGTGAGAAAGGGGCAAATGTAAGATACTTTAAATAAGTCACATTCAGCAGAACAGAATGATTGATTAGATTTTCTTTTTACACAGGAAACATTCTGGTGTCTAATTCCTCAAGTGACTAATCTTATTACGGCAAGTCTGATGAAACGAAATGTGTGAATTATTCCTGCTAACTGATCAGAGTTTATGGGGAAACTATTAGACTACATTTCCTTTATTATTATACTGCAGTAAAACTTTAAGATTGTGGAAAGAATTGAAATCGTGAAAATAATGAACAATTACCAACGTGTAAAAAAACTAATAGAGGGCTATTCTAAATGAATGAAAACAGGATCATTTCTAGCAAAACTAAGATGTTTTCTCTCTACATGCATCTCAGCATGGTTTTGTTTAAAACCAAATGAAGTTTTTTAAATCACTCTACAATGCACAAGTTCGTATCTGTGGTGTCCACTCACCTGTCGTGTTTTGGCGGATGTCTCGACAAATGGGATGCCATATCCACGAGCAAGCTCTTGTGCCTGACGTGTCTCCACTACACGAGAGCTCAGATCACTCTTATTCCCCACCAATACCATTGGGACATTGTCACTGTCCTTCACCCGGTTTATCTGCTCCCTAAACATTCATGATAATGCAATTGTTTTATATAGATAAACACTGAGTCTTCAAAGTGAAACATCAAGTCAGTAAATTAAATCCTGAAAGTGGAAATTACTCTTTTCATGTCAACTTATTGTGCAAGCCTTCTGTGGAAAAAAGTGTTGCTACACTGTGCGCAATGTAGATATTATTATTAAAATGAACCTTTAACTGGGAACACTAAAGAGGTGAATCATACAAGGGCTGGACCTCAGTAATGCCGTTTTACTTGAAAGGAGCTGGCTTAATTTGTTTCCCCAAATGTTTCTTTTGTTCAAAGTTGGCAGATTTCAGAGATGTTTTTTCTTCCTTTTACCATCAAATAGTTTTAATAGTAAGGGTACCTATAAAGATGCACGTCCTCAAAAGACTTAATGTTATTGATGGCAAAAACACAGAGGAAGCCCTCGCCAGTCCTCATGTACTGGTCCCTCATGGCACTATACTCCTCTTGACCTGCAGTGTCCAGGATGTCTAGAAGACATGTCTCCCCATCAATAACCACCTGCTTCCTGTAGGAATCCTAAATGGAACAGAGGATAAATGATCAATGACGGCACTTGTTTTGGAAAACAAGGAGTAGTGTGCAGCGTACTGCTGCTTGAAAACATAAGGAACGGCCCATATAGCATGAAATACATCATAAAGCCATTTTTAATTACAAAGGTAGCATTTTGCAAGCAAAGTACAAGCAAGCTGTTTGCTGAATAAGCAGAGTCAGGATTGCACCAGCATAGGAATTTGAATTGTGGCCAAAAACCAACATTTTTAATCTTTTCTGACCATTAAAATATTTTCACATTTTAGAGAGATCACTGTGATACATTCTGGCAAACTCCAAAAGTTGCTTTCTGTCAGACATGCCATTTCAGTAGCAGTTCTTACTGGACACTTGTATTCGGTATGCCCATAATTGTCCATCATTTCCTTAGAATTCTTTTTGGTGGGGGATTCCCAACACTGGTTATGAATCCTGAAATAAGTTACCCCTGCTGTCTGGTCTTCATTAACATACCTTTACAGTGGGATAATGAAACTTTCTTTGAATGAATTCATTTCATTTATTTTAAAAGAGAAATATGATACAACGACATACCACAGTATCATTAGAAACCCAGAGGAAATAAATATAATTTTAAGGAGCTGGAACAGGCACTGTGCATACCAGGTTTTTCTGAGTGGGTGAACACGTTAAAATGGACAAAGTGCACCAGTGAAACGCTATAAAAACAATGAAAAGACGCAAGGATAGAAGAAATTAAGATTGGATAACATAACGGGCACTCACACCTACACTATGTTACAACCATTGGCAGTTTAGGTAAATAGCATTGCTGTAACATTTGTAATAGCAGCTGTCAAACAGTAGGATATATTAGGCAGCAAATGAAAAAGCAGTTCTTGCTGATTGCTGATGTGTTGGAACAGGAAAAACATGCAAATATCCAAATTTCCCCAGATATTAATCTCATCAAGCATCTGTATACAAAACTGAAGTCTAGTATAATCCAAAGGTGTCTGACCTTTCACCTTACTGGACCCAATGGCTGCTAATATTTCGTGTCAGATAACAAGAGCACACCTTCTGAAGTCTTTTAGATCAGAGCTGTTTTGGTGCCATGATTGGAACTTACACAATACACAACAATAAAAATACATAACATACTATACAACAGCTCATGAGCTGTTCCTCTCAAAGTATCTTCAATTACTCCACTTCATGTTGACACACCTGAATGCTGGAGTCAGGTGTGTTAAGATTAGAAACTAAACTCCACAGACTGGTAAATCACCAGCAGCAGGGTTGGGCACCATTGGATTAATGGATTTAAGTTGTAGATCTTATTCCTTGATTGGACACACTGTAATATAGGGCTATTGTATCAAGAAGAACTGGTTTCAAAACACCTTACTGGCATACTGTTCCACTAAATAGACAAATGCAGACTGAACTCAAACTTTTGCCCCACGAATGCTGGGACAGGACCAGCAGCCCCAGACCCAGATAAGGATAAGCAGCTCAGATGAAGATTGGACATTTAGTATTTGTAAAATATAGACAGCTGCATCCCATAATACATATTCTGTGCAACTGACACTTTACTTACCTCAATAGTGGGGTCATACTCATCCACAAAGTGGTTCTGGATGAGCTGGATTGTAAGTGCACTTTTGCCAACGCCACCTGCCCCTACTACCACCAACTTGTATTCAGTCATCCTGCGAGAGAGAAATTCATAGACGAAAAATTACATCATTTTCTCATCATAACGCATGTGAAAACAGTGCCACGTTACAGTGACTTGCTCTGAACAATCAGCCACTTGGTGTCCGATCAGCTAAACAGAGCTCATGTCTCTCCACTACACACTGACCTTCACCAGCCGCCCAAAGCCTAGAGCCAACTTCTGGATCTACTCTTAACCTTCTTAAAGGACTCAATCCCTTTCACTACATCCACCAAATGAATGCCATCTGTCTTTGTCATCCCTACACCACAAGCCAATCTCAGTCCACTCTCATTCATGGTACCTTGATGGTGGCAAAAGCTACCAAATACAATCAGGGCAGGGGCGTCTCTCTCTTGAAGACACATCTGTTCTGATTACACCTAATTCACAACCTACTCAATACATACTCTGTACTCTGTTGTTTATCCTGTACATTTAGGTTTAATTTAGATTATGTAGCAAACGTTCCTAATTGTGATCTTCACCTTAATAGTGTAATTATAAAATGCGATTACATAAATAACTGTATGCACAAAGACAGGGTTGCGCAATCAGCCCCTATCACTTTACACAGAATACTTAAGAACATCTAATCATCATATCCAATCTCATGGATGACATTTATGATTGACAGTTCTGAACTTTATCTGTACCGGTCTGGTCTGTGCTGTTATAGTTCACTCCAGTTGTGTTTACACTTTTAAAACCATCATAGTATTAAGTATTTGTATATGTCTGCCCTGAGAACCGGGCATTTCGTTCCTCTATGTCCTGTATGTATGGCAGAATTGACAATAAAATTGGCTTTGAAATGAGTAAACTTTAGTTTTAAAGACTTAGTGTGTCAGTAGTGGTCAGGATGGGCAGCTGTAATGATGATGTAGTTCAGCCGGAAATCTCCAGTTTTGACAGCCAAGGCCAACTTTACACGCCTATTATACTTCAGACATGAAACTAAATACATGATAAAGCAACTCTCTCTAAAGTAACGGCCTTGTTAATCCACGTTAATCCGCGATCAGTCACTCAAAGTTCACTCACCCGACAAGAACAGGAATCTAATGTTAGCTAATCTGGCTAAGTGGCTGGCTAGCTAGCTAAGGCATAACGCCTCACTCCTTTTTTAACGACTTTAAAAAAAAAACAACCTTCCCACAAATAGCAACAGGATTACATTATAAGATTTTAATAACCTGACAGACTATTTTACCTGGAACAATGTTGTGAAATCCCTTTCTAGTTCCTGAAGAAAAGCGTAGAAAGCCGACAGTTTGAATGAGGAGAAAAGATTAGCCGCTAAGCCTCATTACGGTCTCTATAAACAGTGTTCGCTCGTGCGGAGTGTATTTAATGTGTAGCAAGTGTAAAACTATACGCGTTTCATTAAAACGACCATACACATGCGGTTTGTTCCCAGTTTTGGCATCAAACACGAATAAATCTGATCAAGGCGGCGTATATTAGCTCTCGTCAGCTAAGACGCTCCCTAATTCATTGTGGGCAAGAAAGGGCGGGGTTATAAGCATAACTGACCAATTAGACAGCGGTTATGGTTAAACTTTCACTTACTATTGGTCAATTACTTAACAGAAAGAACATATGGCCAATCAAAATGGAGAATAGCGCTGCAGTTTCTTTTTTAACGCGCTTACGTCAATTTCTCAGCCAATCAGCTTCGTGTACCGCATTAAAGGGACAGCTCAGCACAGAGACGCTCAGCTGCAAGTAGTGTGAGTTTATAAAGTTTGGTATATCCAAATTAAATAACACAGGTTTTTTAAGAGCAAAGTACATAGCTATTTAGTCGTATTTTTTCATGATCCGTGTAATTTAAACCGAGACTTCAAGATCTTCAAAACACACCCAAGGCACCACAAATCACTGCTACATTGCACTTTTACTACTAACTCACTAACCTGCATTAGTATTTCACATGCTTTGTGTCTTTTGTACATATATACAATTTGTATTGATTAGATGAATGACTGTAGTTTGTGGCACTATTGCACTATATGCATAGCGACGCATCGTAACCTGATTGGTCGACATAGTTTGCACATGAATTTGCTCATCTTTCCCACTAGATGTCACTCACGGTGCAGGAGAGCAGGGTTGGCTGTCCTACTCTCCCCCACTGACAGATGGATGGAGGGATTATCTTGATTTTAGGCAAAGATTAGAGAAGCACAGATGCCCTCAGTGGGTAGAGAGTAGAGGATGGTCATCACGAGAATGAGAGATGGAAAAAGAAGGATGAGCAAGAAGAGGGGATGTGTTGGTGGAAAAGATTGTGGGGTGTAAATATCATAGGATGTAAAGTGCTTATGTTGCAGCACTGAATATCTGCTGGTGATGTCTTTAGGATTACTCTTTAGAATATTACTCCACAATTCTGTATTCACAAGTCACCGCTAAACCAAGACTAACAAAACTACTAGTCACAGACTGAATTAGTTTCATCATTTTTATTTTACACAGGGAAATTTCACATGTACAATTTATAAACATATACTTTGATTTTCCAAAAAAGGATCCATTTTAGCTAACGACTTTTTGCTGCATTAATTCATGACACTGATTTAAAAAAAAAAAAAAAAAAAACCTTTGGAAAGGAGCACAAAAACGAACAAACAAAACAACAAAACGAAGAAAAAACATCAAATCATTGGGGCCAGAATGTGATTTATTTTTAATTCTAGTTATATCCCTGTGTGTGTGTGTGTGTGTGTGTATGTGTGTTTCCTGTATTAATATATAACAAAGCTTGTGATTTCTGGGAAAACCTTGTACATTTTTTGTAACCTTTAAGAAAGTTTTCACCCAAACTAACACCAACAAAGCATTTTTTCATAAACAGTTATAATAAAAAGACACACATTTATTTTTTGGGCCAGAGGCCAACTTGTGACGTTTTAGGGGGTAAGTGATGGCCTACAAGCTTTTCAAATTCAGTATTACATTTTTACCACTCTTACCTTATAACCTGTGGCTGATGTAGCACCGCTGTTTAAAAAACCAAGGATCTCCAAAATGGGGATTTTATTGGAAAAGATAAAAACATTCCTTACTTCTAAAATAAAACAAAGTCAGTCAGTCATTTTAGAGCTTTTCTATCAGTTCATTCGTCATGAACATTTTACACAATGAGAAGGAAAACTTCTGCATTCAAGTGTGGCAGACAAATAAACATCAAAATGGAAATACTGTATTTATTTACTTTGAACAAATGACTTCTGTTCTGAAACCATCTGGCATCAAAGATTCCTTGTAACTTAAAGTTAGTAATGAACACTGAATAGAATAGTACTGAATAGAAACCTTTCAACAAAATCAACAAACAAAAAAGCCTTTCTTACTGCTGGGATGTGAACTGTTTCCTGAAAACTCAATTTAAACTGTTTTTTCTTTTTTCAGAAAGTGGAGAACATTTGGTGAAATGTTATATTAAGGTTGATTTCGGAGATTCAAGGTTTCTGATAACAGCAGCAAAAAGTGCAGACCATACCTTAAGTCACCAAATGTGGTGTAAAATTTGTTAAATGGTAGAGGAAGAGGAAAACAGCTAAGCTTGAGTTCTGACGTTTTGTGCTTAAAGGCTGGAGATGCAACACTGGATAGTAGGGGTTCTGGAGGAGGGGATGAGACAGAATTCGTAAGAGAGAAGAGTATGTTGATGGGAATGGATTCACTAGAGGGAGAGGGCTTCAGGCATTTTCTATCTCCAGAACTTTAGGTCTTGCATTACTTATAGACCACACACACCCACACACACACCCACACACACACACACACACACACACACACACACACACACACACACACACATACACACACACCTGGTAACATGAACACTCATATATGATATAAAGCATGGAAAGCAAGGAACTATCAGAGTGGAGAAACACACACACACACACACACACACACTATTGTGTGCAATCATTACATATCCAATATTCATCTGCATTACAGCAGTTTTGGCAGAATGCCTAAAATACTTTTGTTAAAACACAGCACCATCATCGTCCAGACTAATGCACTCGCACACACTCACACAAGCACAGAAACACATTCACATACCTGCTCATTTACTCACACACGCACTCATTCATTCCTTGCTATGGTGCAGTTTGTGCTGCTTATACACAATAAAATCTGCTGTGCTGAGTTAGGACTTATTTTACACTGGGGATTTTATTGCGCACAGCATGTCATTATTCTTGTTACCTCCATAATAATTATTACTTACTGCAGAGTATATGCTATCTACCTTTCTAACACTATGTAAGCTCCCTGTCAGCCTCTCCTCCATAAAGATAACTATTTCTTCCCACTGGTTGCACGTATTCTTCTGTTTTGTCCCAGTCTGAGACCCACCCCCCTCCACCCCCTGCCCCACCCCCATTAGAACCTGCAGGATCGGGTTGGTTTATAGCACCATATTGGCCCCCTGTCCTGTAAAGCTCTTCCGTCTCATTGGCCAGCTCGTCTTCTCCCAGAATGCCACACTTTTCTTCACTGGTGTCTTCAGCATCTGCCCATGGCTGCTTCTCTCCTGATGCAAATATGCCTGAGGAAGATGGGTGAAATGGCACACTAAATTGTTTGGTTTTCTCATGTAAATCTGAATGTTGATCAGTCAGTGAGGCCAATAGTAGATAGCAAGTAATGGAAGCTCATTACCAGCAATCACAAAACTGAGAAATTAAGTTATATGACAGATACAGTGAGATCAACAACAAATAGATTTAATAAAGTAACTTTAATAGAATTAAGGATAAATTTCTGTCATATATATGAGGGCAGCACAATGGTGCACTTGTTAGCACTGTTGTCTCATGCTGAAAAATTGCTCCAGTACCCTCCCACAGTCCAAAGACATGCAATGTTGAGTGCATTGAATATGCTAAATTACCCCCTAAGAGTATCTGTGTGCGCCTGTATGCCTGGCTGATGGACTGCTGATGGGGTGTTTCTTTGCCTTTCACTCTCTGAGTGCTGGGATGGGCTTCAGCACCCCCTTGCTTTCATGCAAACTACTTGCATTCACACCAAACCTCTTTTGTTGGCATTTCTAATCCTGGGTAAAAGTGTATTTTTTAAAAGGGGTCTGAGGATAATGAGACATACCATAGAAGACCACGCCTCCGTAGTGCACCAGTGAGGCAATGAGGAAAACATATTGCCACTCTTCTCGTGTCTGTAAATAGATGCACACACATAGCAATCACAACAGCAATACATGTTCACAAATGTACTGATATTATTTGTGAAGAAGTGAAATGCTGGATGCTTGCTTGAGTATGATGATGGTGTTACAGGTCAGATGTACATGATCATTTTTATTGGTCCAATCACTATCTCCACACATCATGGGCAGCAATACAAATAGTGGTTCTGGTTATTTATTAAAACCTTGCACGACTGACGGATGCTTCAGAAACTTGTGTTTGTTTCATGCATGGGTGAATGCATGTCACTGTGTGCTAGGCTCATGTTATTATTAGCAAGTACCTTATGTTTGGTCATCGCTCCCACTATTAGGGGGCACACCATGCCTGATAAAGTGCCCACTCCATTAGAAATGCCCATCAGGATGCTGGCATAACGTGGAGCTATGTCTAGATGATTCACATTGAAGCCTGTCACAAAAGCAGGAAAGAGAGAAAGAGAGATGTTGTGCGAATTTTTGCATTATTAAATAAAAGCTTGAATGGTTAGCAACCTCACTTATGTCTGTTACAGTATGTGCTCTTTGGCTGATAATGTCCTTGTTGTGTCCATCAAATGTCTGAAGACGTCTCACTCTCTTATGAAGAACAATAGGTGTTGTTCATATAATAAGATTGTAAGATTGTTTTTCCTACATGGGTGCCCAACTTTGGTCCTGGAGGACTTATATCCAGCAAAGTTTGGTAAAAAAAAAATACTGTTAGTTGCCAAGTTAATGAGTTTGTTTAAATTGTTCTGGAAGTTGGCTCTCTAGGACCAGAATTGGGCCCTCTTGTTCTAAGACTTGGGGTCTACTTGGCTTCACCAATCATGACTCAGATTGGCTTCCTTGGTATTAAGAGTCAATTTTACTTCCTGCAATGGATATGCTATAATTATTTTGCCCCAGACTTTCAGTGCTGATTATATGACAAGTTGATAAAATGTAAGGACCTATCAAAGTCCTTTACATGGAAGCACTTTGATCAGAGGTTCCTTCAGTTCTGCACTTTTAACAAAAAATGAAAAAACAACATTTGATGAGCAGTGTTCCTGGTAAGTATGTTAAGTGTTATTTCTTTGTTTTTATGCTGTGCGGCATGTTCTTACCTGAAATAGCAAAGCCACTGAAGCCAACGGCTAACACTAGGAATGATATGGCCACTCCTTTAGTGTGAGAGAAACCCACCACCAGCAGCAGAGTAGCCTCCATTCCGAATCCTGCAAACATACACACGTTAGCCACAATACTTTGCATTTTGTACATTAATAAAGCAGCTCATAGCTCAGTTTTTCACACGTAATTGGTCAAATTGGTCTGTACCTCCTTTTGACTTCTATGGCATATTGCTTTAATACCATTCGATCTTTCATCATGATTTAATATTCAGGATGAACCATGACTAATCCTGTAACTACTTTGAAGAATGTGTGTGATAGTCATCGGCAGAATGAATATAGTATGTGCCATGTGTAACATCCTTAATAATGACTGTACTGGGGTTCAGGAGGAACAGCTGACACACTCATGAGCAGCCACACAAGAGCATATTATCATTTTATAGTTGAATTTCTGCGCATACCTGTTCGCTGCTCTGTGAAATATTATTGCATTCACTCATGCATCAGTGAATGTGTCAATGTGATGTCTGTGTGTGTAAGTATGACGGTCTCATGCATCACTGAATACTGCCCCAGCTGCTAAACCTAGACTAGACATTACAAAAGCAGTATAACACACAAACACATACACACACACACACACACTCTCTCTCTCTCTCTCTCTCTCTCTCTCTCTCTCTCTCTCTCTCTCTCTCTCTCACGCTCACCTCCACAGTTCATGAGCTTGCGGACGTTTGTAGTGCTCATTAGGTTGTGTGCCCTCAGGTAGTCTGCCAGCTGCCCCCCCACTGGCACTACTATGGTCATCACCAGGTGAGGGAGTGCAGACACCAACCCCACCTGAAAGAGACAGAGAGAGAGAGAGAGAGAGAGAGAAAGAGAGAGAGACAGAGACAGTTATCAGTATTGTAAGTGAATTAGCCTGTAGTTAAAACTAAAAAATGTTATTTTTGAACCATCGGACTGAAAGGGTTTTGTATATATAATGAATGAACAGACTTTTACAAATTCCTTTTACATAAAGTTGATCTTTTGACTGTGACAGTGAGTGTCTCTTTGCACTCTGCCCCTTCACTCCATTTTATTATTATGCTTATCTACACATTTGAAAGTGTGTATCACCTTGCTGATCTCAAAGCCAAACACCTCCTCGAAGTAAGCGGGCTGGCTGATGAGAAGTAAGTAGAAGGTCCAACTTCTGCAGAAGTTAGCCACGATGATGGCATAAACTGGCATAGAAGTGAAGAAGTGACGCCAGGGAGTTTTAAATTTCTGCAGAGAGAAGAAAAAACAGAGGTGTCTCTATCTAGCTCCCTCTCTCTCTCTCACACACACACACACACACACACACACACACACACACACACACACAACACACACACACACACAGTCAGCACAGTATATTATAGCAGCAGCAAAATGAGAGAGGAAGAGGTCCAAGGAGAATATGGATATAGAAAAAACCTTTCTTTGAGAAAAAGATTTTTGTTGATAGATACATTTTGGAACATTCACACAGTAAAAATGGTAGCTAGTAATAAACATTACAGTGTTAGAGCATAACCTTCAGGGTCTTATAAGCTATCAAAGAATATCAGATTTCTCAGAACCAAAAAAAATTATTTTATTTTCTTCATTTTTTTAAAAAAGTGTTGTCATGCAAGAAAATGATCAAATTAACTTACAAGTGACAGAGGATCAGCCAACATCACTTTGAATTTCAGCAATAAAACCAGTTCTGGGTGGAAAATTGGTGTGCGAGTGTGTGTCTGGGTGTGTAGTTGCAGAAAGCCCTACATTTTCAAGAAATATTTTTAAACATATTGATTATCCATAAATGTCTGTGTTGTTGTGCATCTGAAGCCGACACTTATTTATGGATGACTTGACAAGTCATGCATTTGGCAGCGGTGGCCTAGTGGTTAGGGAGTTGGCCCCAGGATTGGAAGATTGTGAGTTTGAATCCCTTACCAGTAGGCTGCCCTGAGGTAACCTTGAGCAAGGTACTGTCCCCATCACTGCTCCCAGGGCACTTTCAAACACGTGCCCCCTGCTGCATGTGTTTGTGTAAGGGTTGAATGCAGAGGTGTGTTTCACTGTGTGCTGTGCCATTTACTCACAATGACAAGAATGGTCACTTTCGTTTGACACTTTTAATGGAAACATTAACGTGTGGTTAAAACAAATGTACACCTGAAGGGGATTGACCAGGCCTGCTGTCTCTCCAATGGCTTCCTCAATGTATTTTCTCTCCTCTGGGGTGATGGTTGGATGGACAGCTGGACTCTCATAAGATACTAAGATCCAGAAGAGATACCATAATACACCAAAACTACCTGATAGAGACAGAGCAAGAAAAACACAGAAGGCAAGAAAACAGCAGGAAAAAAAAGAAAGAAATATGAATAATTTCTAATAGACTTGACGGATCCAGTTTTTACAGTCTAATTCATTGATTTGAAACTAATTAGCTGCACTCCTAAGGAATCCTTATTTGATTCGTTAAAAGAAATGTTCTGTATTGTACTTGAAACCTCCCTCAGCTTCCCAAAACCCTTCCCATTAATTCAAGGAGATAATGAGATTCTGAAATCATTTTGAAATGATATCTGTACATAAGACAAATAATACCTAGAATACACTCCCTTTAAGCTTGGCTATTTGTGCAGGTAGCTGGTGAGAAACCAAACATTGTATCTACAGGTGGTTGTTACTTACCGTACACATAAAACACAGAAGACCATCCAGAATACTGCACCAACACTCCAGCTAGAGGCATCGCAACCACAGCTCCAGCATATGAACCTAATTGTATAAAGATTATACACTCATCATAATGATGATATAAAAAATTCTTTATTGGCAAAGTAAAAATGTGAAACACAATTTTGCAGTCATGCAGATATAGAAAGATATAGAAATGTTATTTCACTATTCAGTTTCAAGTAGAAAGGGATGTTTGTGCCCACTTTAATGGCTTATCCATTTTTTTTTCAAAAAGGAAATCAAATAAGGCTGTTAAGCAGCTTAATCAGTGCCTAATGGACTGTCTGTAGTGATTCTGTCCACTCAATGGGCAGTGGTGGCCTAGTGGTCAGGAAGCTGGCCCCTGGATCAGAAGTTTATGGGTTCAAATCCCTTATCAGCAGGATGCCCTGAGGTTACCTTGTGCAAAGTACCGTCCCGATCACTGCTCCCTGGGCGCTTTCAGTAGTTGCCCCCTGCTGCATGTATGTTTGCATTCGAGTGAGGGCTGAACTACGAACTCTTCTGAGTCTACAATGTCTGAGCAGTTAAGGATGATTGGCTTCTCACCGCAGAAAGCTGTTGTGGCCAGTCGGCTTCTCTCGAGGGGTGGAGCCCATTTGGCCCATATCCCATGGCATGCAGGATATGATACACCCTGTAGGCAAATGCAATAAGAGGAAGTAATGCATGATAAATATTATGCATCTCAAGAAATAAAGAAAAAGAAAAAAGCATGATCCCCTATATTTATGCTGTGTTTGAAAAGGAGTGGAGGAGAGATTTCTGTCTGAAAGGCCACTTTTAGAGAAAAATCTGATCTCAAACTATTCAGTACTGTGCAAAAGTCTTAAACTACCCCCGTTTCTTCATATTTTGCTTCCATACAGCCAGACTTTGCTGTAATTTTAATGTTTTAATGTATTGTTGAGGAATGGTTCTTCAGGCTTCCTTAAGGACAAAGCTTGTGGTTTTCATTTTTAGGTTTTTCTTTTTTTTTTGCTTGTTAGGCTGTACATTGACCTGCATATTAATCATTCAAGCAGAACAAAGTCTGCAGTGCAGTGAAGAAGCAGGTGCAGATGATTCTAGAGGATCATCTCAATGATTGGTTTACTGGTGATGCTGAATACTGTCTACCTTGTATGTTTAAGCACTTTGCAGCCAGTCAGAGTAAAACGTTTGTTCCAATGTATTTAATTTAATCTACTCAGTGTGCCAAAGATAAGACAATTTGACCCTCAGACCGTAGCATCATACATGGTGAACCTAGACTCATGTTCTGCTGCTGCAAAGCATCCCATTCTTCATGAAGAATATACCAGCTGTGTGTGTGTACAATCAAACACTGGTATCAGCAAAGTCTGCACTATTACATAGCTGAATTCAGTCTGGATGCTTTTGAACTGCCTGAATGCTTTTGGAGATACAATGTTTATCCACTACTCTAGGAAGCTTTTAATTAAATTTCAATTAATTTCATTTATATAACTTTTTTATAATATTGTCACAAAGCAGCTTTATGAAGACTGGAAAACGTTTTTTATTTGGTTTGTAAGTATATACAGACACGGGCGCACAGGAAATAGGAAGGAAAATTAATGCATATGAGAATGGTTTTAGTTCTAAACTGAATGCACTGAACTGAACATTTGCACCCACACACACACATGCACAAACCACAGATGGCGTACCTCCACAAGACCCTGGCATATCCTAACCATCATGACACATCCATAGTGGACCCGTGCAGCGGCCGGTATCAGCATGTTCAGAGTGGACGTGGCCACAATCGCAAAGCCAAACACTCTGAGGCGATCAGAAAGGCAAAAGCTTTAGAACACTTGAATTCAATGGCATACACAAGCAAGAAACTCAATGTGAGGAGACCCAAAGAACCTGTTGGCTGCAAATTTCTGACAGATGAATCCTCCGGGAATCTGTGTGACAATGTAACCCCAGAAAAACGATCCATGGATCATCCCCACTGTTTCTGGATCCCATGTGAACTGAGCAGCCTAGAGAGAGAGAGAGAGAGAGAAAGAGAGAAAGAGAGAGAGAGAGAGAGAGAGAGAAAGAGAGAGAGAGAGAGAAAGAGAGAGCGAGAGAGAAAGAGAGAGAGAGAGAGAAAGAGAGTGAGAGAGAGATTGGAGCGATTGACCGTATTTCTTACTGATTGATCCCCATGACATATTCAGCACTGCCTAACCTATAGTATATCCCTTTACTGCCAATGGTGTAATAGTTATTCTGCAATTCAACCATAAAGGGACTGTTCCTGCACTACAAGCATTTAAGCAGGGAATGTAACATGAACTGGTCCAGGCTTCATGCCAGGGTCAAAATCATGACTCTATGAGGCAAATCCAGTTCAGATAAGTGATATGGAACAGTAATAGGAGAGCAGAAAGAAGAATAAAGTCAGCAGTGTGCCTTATAATACTCCAGACACCATTGCGCACATTGCTCGTAGTGATCATAGGATTGTGTGCAGCTGCTTGGTCATGGAAACCCATTTCACAGAGCTCCTGATGCACAGTTTTTTGTGCTGATGATGCTTTCAGAGGCAGTCTTGAACTCTGCAATGAGTGATGCAAAAGAGGACCGATGATTTATAAGCGCTACATACTTCAGCACTTCCCTTCACCAATTCCCTCCATGGGTTCAGCCTACTGTCTACTGACTGTGCTATTTATAAAAATAGATCAAGCAGGGCTCATGGAGCATTTCTTAAATTAGTGCAAATGATATATCTATCTATCTATCTATCTATCTATCTATCTATCTATCTATCTATCTATGGTGTGGTGGGAGTCTGGGAGGCAAGGAATTAACCAATACTGAGCCCTCTTGATAGGTCATACAGGGACAAGACACATGCCAAAACCTGCAGTTACTGGCTGAGCAGGATTTTACTGATTATTTACTGACCAACTGATTATTATCAGAATTTCTCTCTGAAGCCCACTCATTACGTTTTTGTGAGCAGAAAAAGGGGAAATTCCTTTTTACATGATAAAGTTCCATCTTCTTGCGTTAATATTAAATGTAAATTAAAATTAAAAGTTTTTTTCTGTGTATTCAAGATGTAACTGATCATCGGCTACAAAGTGTTGTGCCTTATTCATAACATAATCTGGTCAGATATAGTCAAATTGATTCAAATTCAGCTGGGTTTGTAGCTTACTTTCCCAACCTGAATGGAGCAGGGATTATGTTTTTTTTTTTTTATTCTTCCAAAATGGGCCCCTTATATCCTTTCAATTCCTTAACAATAGCATTTATGTTTAAGTGAATTTCCTAGGAATGCAGCTCAGAGGCATGACGTCAGGTAACCAAAATTAAGCTCTTCATCCTTATCTTTACAAATGCTCCACTAAAAGTTACCCTAGATGCAAATTAGTTTCTTATTGCTCTCTGTTCATGCCCCACTCACTTCTATGATGGGCTTCTTTCCATGAAAAATGGTGTGCTCATTGACCATGCTGACAATGGCCACGCCCAGGTTGCAACGGATGCCAAAAGAGATGCAGAAGCCCAGGCCTGAGAGGATGGCGATGATGTAGCGGCGAGGCAGGCCGAAGCATGTGCAGTCCACAACGGGGAGCTCCTTCTCTTCCACCAACTCTGGCCTTCCCTCTGCCGACAGCTCAATAGTCTCTCCATTCTCCTGGTGCTTCTCAAGGATTCTGGAGGAAGAAGTAGAAAGTTTCCAAATGTTGACCGTAAGGCTAAAAAGCACTTGATGAATTATAAATATGTTATAAATGAATGAATTATAAATACATTACTATTCGGTTAAGATAAAAAAAAATCCATTAATCAGTAGCTCCAGGGTATCTAAGATGACTGAGGCATACGAAGAGATTTTTTTTTCTGTCTGCTGAAGCATTTACCAACTAGATTAAGCCTACCATTATAGCTGTTACTACTCATGTTAACTTATGTTAGAAATGAAATTTAATACACATATGCAAATAAAATAAAACTTATTATTTATTTTATTAAACATCCTGATACTTTAAGCAAATGTGTCATTTATTTAGAATGTACAGGTTTCTTTTCTTGTATGTATTTTATTTTCTGACTTTTTTAAGTGCAATTACTTTTTAATTAACTTGTGTCAGCTGTTGAAACAGTGTCATAGCCACAATTACAGCTACCACAACCAGCCCTCAGATAGTTTGTGTCAAATAAATAAGGAAATATGTTCTCGTTTTTTTCATTCCAGAAGGGCTTGGATGTTGCTGCACTATAAACCGATCAGTTAGCTGTTGTGATTCCTGGGATTCCTGGGACTTTAACAGGAAAAGAAAGATGATTATGGTGAAAAAAAATATTTTTAAAGGGCTCTCCAGGTCAAGCTCTGCTGGGCTGTAGCATTATAGCATATTGAAGGTACACTCTGAAAGTGTTGGGAATACCAAACATTTCAAAATGATTTAAATGCAGATGAGCATGATTTCATTGTCAGGTTACAAGAATTTAACTCATTGCCATTGCCAGAACAAAACCTTATATGTTCAATTTTGCCAAAATTTGAAAATACCAGTTGTCCTTTGTGTGACACTGTGTAAAAAAATCATAAATGGCTTGCAAGAAAATCTCTTTACCTTTACTAACATGAAAGTTTCAAATCCTATCTTCTTCTCTTATAAGTTGGCATCCTGGAGGTTTTGATCTGACATGAGTATTATTAGACAGATATGTGTGACAATCTTCTGACAGTGCCAACTCAGACATTACGCCAGCGTATGTCTCTTTTTGTCCCTTATCGTGTTGTCACCATGCCTCAGTACTCAAACGATGCAAGTGTTTAATCCATTTACAGGCCAAAGTGGGCAGCGGTGGCCTAGCGGTTAGGGCGTTAGCCGCATGATCGGAGGATCGGGGGTTCAAACCCCTTCCCAATAGGTTGCCCTGAGGTACCCTTGAGCAAGGTACCATCCCCATCACTGCTCCCCGGGTGCTTTCAATAGCTGCCCACTGCTGCACGGGTTTGAGTGCATGGGTAAAATGCAGAGGTCCAATTTCGTTGTGGTTCATGTGTGCTGTGCCGTGACCTCGCAATGACAAGGGTTGTCACTTTCACTTTTCAAAATAAAAAAGAATCTTCTTCTAATTTTGAATCTATTTCAAATTTTGGCAGATTATTCAAAAATTATTCAAAGCCTAACCTGCTGATCATATCAGGAAAGACACTTTGAAAACATGAAGCTGGACTGTATTTACTGTTTCTTTGCTTACTTACTTGGAAAACAAGCGCAAGGATATTGCAGAATTGAAAAGATGGCAAGACTTCGACATGCAGTAAATGTACCATGCCTTCCTTGGTACTGGATCATATGGATCTACTTTTTTATATCAAAGAATATCCCCAGTTCAGTAACTGTCTGCCTGATGCTTTTACAGCTACATTAGGCACACCTGAAAGGGGGAGGGAGGGAGAGAGAGTAGTAAAAGGTGACGGGGTGTCTCAGTGGAAATCAGAACATAGGCGTTAAGCAGAGACCTGAAGAGAGACCATCTGGGTACTGCAACCTGCCCCACTACACACAAATGCAGGCGTGTGCGCACACACACACACACACACACACACACACACACACACACACACACAAAAGCCAAATCACAGGTAATTTTGGTGTTCAGAAAATGAATGTACTCAGGTGAAAGGGTTTGAATACAAATCAGATAATAAATTGGTTACATATATTTCTGAGATCCGTTGGTGTGCACCTATATCTTGATAAAATGCGGATTTTAAAATAATGATTATACAATTTTGCCATTCAAGAAAATGTTTACGATGCATGAGCTTCATTATAAAAGAAACTTAGATGAACTGACTTCAGGACAGACGGGCTCCTCTGCACCATGCACATACACTGACTCAAACGCATATACACTGACTCAAACGCATATACACATACATTCATGTGTGTGTAAGTAATCAGTGGTGTTCATTTAAAAAAAGGAAAACCACAAACAAAAATGTTGATGAAACTGTACAATACACCACACTGCTCATCCAGTGATGTGATGACTGGATTAGACAACATGGGCGATCTGTAGAGAGCAGTTCCTTTTTATTGTATAGGCCAATTCTTTTACAGATACCTATTCTGGCTAGGGTAATGATGAAACATGGGGGTGAGTGAGGACCATCCTGTCTACCCAGTCAGAGCTAGGTAATGGAGAAGGTCACCAATCACCAATCAAACTAATCAGCAAAAGACTGATAGAGCCATACATTTAAACAAGCATAATCAAATACACTTTATTCAGTGCCATGCAAAAGTTTGGGTACCCTTGCTAAAAATGTCTCTTCAATCATCCGATGATCAAATGATCACCTAAAGGCATACAGTTAAAGACTTCCACCAAAGAATAGTGCATTGCTTTTATGTGCAATTCTACAGTTAAAAGGAAGGGCGCATCATGCAAAAGATCTTGGGGCACCCAAAAATATTTGTCTCAGATAACTTTTACCAAGGTCTCACACCTTAATTAGCTCATTGGGGCTATGAGATGTTCTGAGTCATCATTAGGAAATCCTTCATGATGCAAATTGCAACACAGTATACATTTTCTGACTTCTCAAATTTGGACCATCAATCAGCAGCTTTGAACTACTTTTAGCAGTTGCCTCACAATCTGAAAATTAAAATAATTGATGAAGGCTAAATAGAGCTTTTTGGCCACAGTGTGCAAAGGAAAAAAGGGTGCCAATTCCAGGAAAAGAATACTTCTCCAACTATTAATCATGTGGCTGGATAGGTCATGCTTTGATCACAATCTGCTGACCTAAACATCATTGCAGATCGACAGAGACATACTGTCTCACATTTTAATTCACGATTACTGTTTATTTGCCACATGAAATGTACTTAATGGTGCATTTTATATCTTACGTTTTTTTTCAATGTCAATATCAGAAAATAAACACACACAATATACAACAATGACTACTGAAAATAGTTAAATAACAAAAACTTAAAAGGAAAATTAAAAAACAATTCTTCTGGACTGCTCTTGCTTATTACTGTACAAAACAGTGATGCCCTAAAGCGGCACAAATGTCACTAATACTACACCACAATGTATTAATCTATCTCTCTCTCTCTCTCTCTCTCTCTCTCTCTACCTCACATTCCCCCCCCCCAGATCCGTTCATAATCCCTTCAACCTGAAACAACACGCAATCATAGAGGGATATAGTGACGCGAGAGACCATTTTTGGACCTTGTGTGTGTGTGTGTGTGCGTTTGTGTGAGCGCACTTGCAAGAGATTAGATCACATAATGCATCTGCATGTTTAAACTGATCAATTCTCCAAGTAAGAACGTATATCCTTCTTGCTATGTAAGTACGTATAGACTACACGGCCTAAAGGTCTCTCGCCCACCACTTCCGCCATTTTCACCCTCTCCCAACACTCTTTTGCTCTCAGATAATCTGTAACTCCGCCCTCAGATTAGGATTACAGAAATTATTCACTTCCGGAAATGTGAGTGCCAATGACATGGAGACTCAATGATGTTTCCTGCGCATCTGCTCTTGATTTGTCTTTTAAAAGCAGTGATGTGGAATTCTCATGCATCCCAGTGCAAACAGACTGGTGCTCCCCTCAATGGAAACCTTCAATAAATAAAATCAACATTATAATCTGACAGTGTATTTTCCTTGCTTTCTCACTATTGTTTTTAACTCAGAAAGTGTTATTTATGGAATCAAGTCATGAGTGCAAAATTATAGCAACAACCTCATGCTATAAAGGACCAAGTGCTATAAAATTTCTACACTACTGATGGTTATGCCTCTTCTTCAGCTCATTCTTTTGGGATTTTCATGTTTAAAACTCACTGAATCATATAACAGGCAGTATGTGTAATTAAGGCTAGTGCTGGTTAAAGACAGCCTGCAGGCCAACTGCAGCATATGCTACCTGCTAATGAGAATGACCGATGGCTACAATTAGCACTGATTTTACAGCATATTGTGTGTGTTTCTGTGTATGGTGGGGGTGGGGAGTATTTGTGTGTGTGTGTGTGTGTGTGCGTGTTTCGCCATGTGTGCATGAGGGGATGAAAAAATCTAGGATTACAGATTATGTACTTGTGAGTCTTCTTCTGCAGCAGAAAACAGCCTATCTAGTTTCAGCCTATCTAGATTTCATTCTGAAGCTCACAGCTGACTTAAGAGCTATGAAACAGCTGATAGTGTATGTGCGCATTTATGTGTGTGTGTGTCTATGTTTGTGCACACCTATGCACACGTACACAGGTGTAAGGAGGTAGGTGGTCGAATTCTGCTCTTGCACTCATAAACATGCACACCCACTCAGAATCCCTTTGAATGTATGGTCTTATGCCAGCCAATAAACATACTGTGATGTTCCATCCTGGCATTTCAATTTGTGACATCCTGCTGGTAAGTACAAGCACATGCATGCATGCATATACTTAATCAGTTAGGGAATTCACAAGTTGGTACATGTCAGGTTAGAGACACTTCAAACTTCAAAGAAAGGAAGATAACCATGTAAGAAAATCCCAAACATAATTCCATGTTTGTCCCTTATTGTGGTTTCTATTAGCCATTATCCATTGTTCATCTCTGTTTTGTTTGTTTGTTTGTTTGTTTTCTGTAAGAGTGTTTTTGTCATATAAGACATAGTACATAAATACATCATCTTTATTCAAATTCCAAACACATTGTACTGACCTTGATATGACCTGTCTGTTAGGGTAAAGGTGAAACACTTTTTTAAACTAGTGCTTGGTCAGTTGCGCACTTAAGTTTGGCCAGAATATTTCAAATGAAATATGATATAACCAAAGGTTTGGTAGATCTTTCCCGTTTCTGTCTTTTAAAGAATGCAACTAACTTACATCTAATACTTATTTTGTCCCCTCCCTATTAAAAGAGCTTTATTGTTATGAAGTGAAAGTGACAACTTGTCAACACAGTGTTGCAGCACAACACACAGTGAACCACAACGAAACACAGCCTCTGTGTTCATCCCAGACACACACGTGCAGCATGAGGGCAGCTATTCCAACCGTCTGGAGAGCAGTGATGGGGATGGTACCTTGCTCAAGGGTACCACAGAACAACCTACTAGTCTGGGATTCAAACCCATGACCTGAGCGGTATAGCAATAGGCAAAAAAAATATTTATTTAACTGAGGTGCAACAAGCTTTTTAATAACAATGATTTTGTCTCATATTGTAAGCTTCAGTTTTGTTTTTAATGTCCAAATTATTTTTACATTTTTGCAGCATTGGTTCAAAATGAGTGTGAGCATTTCCTCTATATTCTGACCTATTTTGATTTCTAGTCATATCATTCAACTGGGGGCATATTATAAGCTGAAATGCATTACTAAACTTGAATGACATGTTCTACATATAGGCATACCCTCCGATTCACTTTACATAGAGTGATAACTGGGGGTATGACTGGTTTGTCTACATTAAACGTGGTACAGAAATCATAAGGCCTTTAAATAGTGTCAGAAAATTGTCTGCAGACAATAGCCAGACAATAGTCAGTAACTCAAGTACAAGACTAAAGGAGAAACGAACAGCCTTGTCTAGTCACTCTGTTGAGCTGTGAGGTCATCCCATTGGTTATTATAGCTGCCATTGAGTTTGTATAAAGTATTTTATCTCAAGGAAAAAAGTTGATCCAAAATATGACAAAGTAGAAGAAAAAACATTCAGCATGACCGAAAGCGGTATCCAGTGAGAAAGTCTGTTCTTTGTTTAAATGAATAAATTAAATCAGATATAATAGTGCTCTCATGTGTTTTTTCTGTAAGAGGTCATTTATTCCCATAACGTCTACCTGATCTGGCTCTATTATACTTGGGAATGCCCTTTCAAAAAAAAGCAAAGATTTTAGCCAGGATTACACAGTCCAGGTCGATCAAGTTTATATTCTCTATAATTAGGGCTTGCCTTGGTAGACAATTACAAAAATGAAAGCTACTTTCAGTGTTGGAGGAAGAGTTCCCAATAACAGTGCCTCTTTCTAAAATATATGTGTTGTATGTCTATGTACCGTTAATATTGGGGAACCCAAAATTTGTTGGTGTGATAGCCCTGATCTCAGTCGCTATTATTCGGCGAACAATTTAACAATTTCACACACTTTTCTGAACATTTAGGTAAAGTAATGTTATGAATGACATTTTAATTAGCCTCATTTCCTCTTGATTGGATATTGACCCAAGATGTACACACACTCCCCTTAAAAAGATACTGGAGCAGCAAAGCTAATTCATTAGATCTTTGGGTTTGAGACATTTAGGAGCTATTTTTTTTTCTTAGTTGCAGGCATTAAACTGTTACCCTTCTTAACTTCTTTCACATGAGTAAATATATTCAGACATATTTTTCTGTAAAAGTTAACTTTCTGAAAAGTTTCACCCTAAAATGTCCTGATTATGCATGTGTTGGATACCTGTCCAATCATTTCCTCCTAATTTAAGCAGAATTTGGATGCTCCCTGTCTCTTTGCTCTTGTATCCGTGCTCTCGGAACTGACCTTAAAAAAGGATTTTAGATCCTCCCTCAGCAACAGATTAAAGGTTTCATCCTGTGGTAGTAAAGTCTTTGGCCTCCATCTACCTTTTCTCTCTTTTTCTGTGTTTTTATCAATGCATAGCTCTATAGTCGCGTGATCTGAAACGACTGGTTTATTGTACATTTTGTTGTTGATTCTGCAATATAACTTGAGAATAAAGATGTCAGTTTTAACAAATGGTTTCTGGCAAAGAAAATTATTTTCTTTATCAATTGGCAAATATCTCCTAAGTTGCAGAGCCCAATGTAATGCACTTCCTCCCTTGTTTTGATAAATACTGACCTAAACACACACATTTCCTCTTAAACTTTTAACGAACTTTTAAAAGATCCTCTTTTATAGGATATTTATTAATGACACCAGTTTCATTCTGTTGATAGTTGCTTCTATGCAGACTATTCTTCATTGTATTTGAACTCTTTACACGGAACAAAACATGCATTTTTTTTTTGTTTACTGAAATAATCACCCCATTTTACGTGTAATGCCTTTTACTTATAAGTCACACAACTTTGGGTCCGCCATTAAGCGAGAACAAATCTGATGTCTGTGAAAGCTGGCTGACTTTCAAGTCAAGTAGAAATAAAAAAAAATTATTTATATTCAAGTAAATTAAATATTAAGTAAAGAAAATGCCAATTCACCTAAAGAATTAGAAGATATTTTTTATAATAATAGATATTGCTGTTTCTATTAAGTAAATCAAAACACAATTAAAAAAATAATTTGATATAACAGTTCCAAAAATATTTTGCACAATGATGTATATCATCACTATAAATACAAAACCTTGCATCTCCAGAACAATAACTTTACAAGCGAAGATTAAAACCTTTTTTTTATTTTGGGCTATATTGGAAAAATTGGTTGATTATTTCAGTAAACAAAAAAAATTGTATTATCTCTCTCTCTCTCTCTCTCTCTCTCTTCACACACACACACACACACACACACACACACACACACACACACACACACACACACACACACACACACTTCCTTTTAATCTTGCAGTAAGAGGATGAGTCCTGAGTGGTAAAAATTACATAATCCCACTGTCCTCTCTCTGTCTCTGCTCTGCATCAATCCATCCATTCATCTTATTGTTATGCTGTCCCATCCCCCTCCTAATAGACCGCACCAACCTGTAATGTTGTCAATAATAATCTACATCAAACAGTTTGGCAGGTAAACACCTATCTGACCTTCTTTACTAACCTACATATGAACGGAACATTCTGCTCACTTGTGATGATATTGGAAAAGGTGACAGATTAAACCAATGAAAATCCATATAAATCCCCCTCACTCTCTCTCCCTCCCTCCCTTCCTCCGCTTCTCCCACTGTCTCGCTCTCCCTCTCTCTCTCTCCATCATTTTTCACTCCTTTCTCTTCTCTCTCTCTCTCTTTCTCTCTCGCTCCCTCTTTTCTTTCTTCTTTTTTCTCTTTCCCTTCCACCCTCCACTCCCTCTTTCCTTCTCGTTCACAGTCTCACTCTTCCTCTCTCTCTTTCACTGTGTGCTCACAGCTATGTATTTTAAACCCCCTCCACGTCCCCCCACCCTTGCCTCCAGTGAACAGATTGGGTCTCTGTGGGACTGTGTCACCCAGGGAGAGACTTCCCCCTCCTGATACATACACACGCACACAGTTACACAAATTTCCTAACAACATGACCTTCACATGCAGACAAGCACGATTCCCAACTGACAAAATCTCCAAATAAGAAATACATTAATTCATGCAAATACCCCGTGCAATAAAACCTTTTTAATGTAAAAGAAATCTGTAGTAAGTAAGACTGCATATGCCACAATAGTGAGCTGGACTGCGTTATCAAAGCGAATCGAAACTGGTTACATTGGAAACTACACCAGAGAGTCAGCAACCATTTTAACTTTAGCTTGGTTATATAGCGATGCTTTCATGTGGTGTCCTTACAGTGTTTCAGACTCAACCAAAATGAAAATGATGAAAAACTGAACACTTTTTAAAGGTATATGCTGGGAGGTTTTATTCTACAATATCTCTACAGATTGAATGGATTCTTTTGCTAAAGCTTCTCCGACCTAGCAACAGTTGCTATGAAAGAACAAATATGAGTGCTGGGCTAGGTCAGATGGGTTATAATGACATTCGGGTCCATTACTAAAACCCAAGACTAAAAATGTAATCATGCTGAAAAACTATGAGTAATTCTTAGTAATAACCAAATGCTTTAGGACTGGACAGAGAGATACAATGAAAAAGTGAAACTTAGGAAAAAATGGATGCTGGGCAATGAAAAGGTGAAAGTACAGTTGTGAGAGATAGAGGGTGAAGGTAGAGGAGAGCAAATATGATACATAAGGGATAGAGAGTGTGTGTGAGCGCAGGTGTGAGGGGTATGGTTAGTGTGTATGAGGTTGTACTGGGCTTTTGGACTGGCAGTGTGTAACAGTAGGAGCTTTAAATGATTAATCAGCAGCTGACTGTACTGCTCTCTATAATGCAGTTTCATCGTGCACACACCAACACACACACACACACACACACCTACAGACACATCTTTCAAATCCTACCTCCTGGTACCAGATATGCACTACACAACAACCCATTCATCCAAACCCTTCCACCCAAAGGTTGTTGCACTGAATTGTGATTTTCCCTGACTCCAACTGAACACAAATAAAAGGTTCATCACCTCAACTCATCTAAATCAAGATTCATTGCTCTAACTAATCCCAGATTATACTTTATGACTGCAGTGTTTCAAAAATGAAGCTAAACTACACCAGCTCATCCCAAGAAATCTTTCTATTAAAACTCTTTCTTAAATGATGCTTCATTACTTCAGTTATTTCCAAACTTCAGCATTTCCATCTTCATATACAATAAGGCTTCATCATACTCTCTCTCTCTCTTTCTGGTAAAACATTTTCAGAATGGTGTATTATTGCTTCAGATCAAACCAAATAGCCCTTGCTAAATGAAATAATAATAATAATAATAATAATAATATTTATTATAAAAACAATAGCAGTAACAACAACAACAAAAACAGCAAAAACTGCAACAACAGCTACAGCAACAACAACAACTACTACAACAATAACAATTATTATTATTATTATAATTATAATTAAGCATTTAGAAAAAAGGTTCATCATCCAAAGAACACAATGCCACTGCTCTACAGCTCAGCACTACTCTCTTCCCTGAAATGTTTTTGCAATATTGACATCAGAATAAAGGACCTCCTGTCTGGGGCTATGGACACTACATTGGTTGAATCTGGGATGTGAAGGCCCTTTCCACAATTTCTGCATTTGAAAGCAATTTTCTTTCATTTTTTATTTTTTATCTTTCTTATTGTAATATCTGAAGTTATTCTCTCTCTCTCTCTCTCTCTCTCTCTCTCTCTCTCTCTCTCTCTGCTCTTTGGGGATGCTGCGGAGTCTA
>CM029384.1:6965913-7088413 GCA_017165825.1 Hepsetus odoe
AGAATGTTCTGGGTTCGACCGGTCCAGGCTCCAGCACCACCCATGGCCTCAAGCAGGATAAACGGTTAAGCTACTGCATGAATGTAATGACTCTCCTGAAGAAGAATGAAGAATTCTCCAGCCTAGTGCATTTGTAAATTTAACTGTAAATCTATGCAGTGTGTTTTTTTTTTTTCCAGGGATGGGAGTAGTTTTTTAAAAGGAAGGCTCTACATGGGAGTTTGTTGCTGGTGCAGTAGTATGGATAGCTCTTACACGATTCTGATTGCGTATGAAGGCTGAATGTAACCAGCCTCTTTTTACTGTGTTGCTTATGTATTTAAAAACTGAATGAAACTGCATGGAAACAGCTAAAAGTCCTTCTTGTTACTTTCTGTATTCTTGGAGTTACGTTTTTCACAGCTTCCACTGGCTTATCATATTTTGAATGAGTCTAAGAATTTTCAGTTACTTCACAAATGCAGGATAATGTTTCAGAATGATTATACATGTGAAGTACATGAGACATGGATTACATTGAAAGAAACTAAAATATTTGTTAAATTACACTGTACACTGGCTGTTTCCTTAAGGGTATGCTACAGTATTTTTACCTTTTGACATTTGCAGTGAGGTCCATTACTGTGTGCTCCAAACAATAATTTCCATGTTCTTAAAAAAAGAGCATAAGATTGGATTACTCACTTACTCACTCAGTTTCTTAACTGCTTGTCCTGATTGTGGGCAGTGTTGAAGCCTTTACCCAGCTCTCATGGGTCAGACACGATAACACACACACTCACACACCTAGGGGGCAATTTACATATACAGTCCACCTGACGTGCATGTTTTTGGACTGCGGGAGAAAACCAGAGCACCCAGAGGAACCACACAAAGACATGGGGAGGACATGCAAAAGGACCTGGACTGCCCCGCCTATCAAACCCAGGACCTTTTTTTTGTGAGGTGATAGTGCTACACACTGCACCACCCTGCCACCTTTAATTTATAATAAAAAAGGCCACAGGCAGGAGCTAAAGTATATTTCAACAGAAAAAAAACGAAAAAAATCTGTAGTGCTTGACCCTATGCTACAAGTGCAGCAGAGACAAGGCAGAGAAACACTGGAGGAAAATCAGAGATTGGATCACTCATATAATAAGCGTTCTCTTGTGCAAACTAACAAACATCATTTCACAATCACAGAGTTCATTAGCATAATGAGGATAAATGGAGTCATTTAACTGTGTCCAAAAAGACTCCAGCTTCGGTTAATAAATACTCCACTCTCCTTTCTCACCCCATCCCTTCTCCAGAACATCACCTTATCACTGTATTTTATCTTCAGCATGAACATGACTGATGCATCGTCCCTTTTCTGTTTGCTATGTCATCTACAGTTCTGTGTCTTCTTCTTCTTCTCCATCTTCCTGTTGTGATACAGGTCTGTATTGATCCACTCCCAGTGGCAAGAAGGTGGAGCGGGGTCTGCTACTATCCTCCCCCAGAGGGGAGTGATGGTTGTTGGGTTCAGATTCAGAAGAACTGTATTTGGAATATCGATTTCTGGGTGGCATGGCCACACTGTGTTCCTCGGGTTGATCTTGTCTCCAAGTTAAGTAGGAATACAGGTACCCTGCAGGCACTGGAAAGGAAGCAGTGACTATGAGGATGGAGAGCATCACCAAGCCCCAGCCTGGATACTCCAAGCTAGTTTCCGATCCCTGAAAGAACGATTAAGAAAGGAATTTGCAATATCTCATTTTGATACATCTTAACAATTTCTTTTGATTTAATCAGGGCTGCTTTTTGAACCAGGCATCAGACAAGACAGCCAATCAGATCAGTAGCATTTAACTTAAAGGCTTTAAGTAGTACTTTACTTAAATGCTTTAAGGAGGTAAAATAAAGAATTTTTTTATTAAAGGGTTGTAACCACTTAATCCCATCAGGCAGCTGCAGCAACAGAAATGCAGGCCTTTACCATCATCCATCGAGTCTAATGTTGCTGGTCTCACAGAAATGCCCTTCCATTTTTAATGTATGTGTTCTTCTGTATATAGGTACCGTAGTGTGGTTCCATGCCGTGTAAGTTGGCCATTTAAAGACCATTCTCAGCAGACTGGCAGTCAGCAGAGCCACCATAGCAAGAAGGCACACATACTTCCACATGTACTTATAGAACACAGGGGGGCGCCAATATAACATCATTGCCACATCATCCAAAAATCTGCAATTCAGAATGAGATTTTTTAAAAATTATTTCTACAAATGAAATAATTTCTTGCTGTCACAATTAGAGGACATACCAATTATGCAACACTGGATCAAGTGAGGATTATGTATCATTACAAAGTTTATAGATTACAAATAAATATCTACATTATTAGTATCATATTTGCGGTGACAGTTTCAGTCTTACCGATCAGCTCCATAGACCCATGCCACACTGATGGTCTCAAAGATGACGACAATAATCAGTGGCAACGTGGCAGAATAATCATCAAACATAGTCACAAAGTAGTTGCCGCTGCGCTGCGTGAAGAGCAGCCCTATCAGGAAGCCCAGGATGCAGCTAAATACTGCAACACACCATGTATTGCCATATTAATCTTTTTTGTTAATTTATATACATTAAGTTTTGGATAGTTAGAATCTGGACTTTAGTGTTTATTTCATATTTATAATAAATGTACCTGTTAGCATGGTCTTATGGCGTCCCAGCAGTTTGAAGTTGTCCATGAGTGGAGTGAGGATACCCTGCATGGTCCCAAACATGGTGGATAGACCCAGATTGAGCAGCATGAGGAAGAACAGAGCTGACCAAAATGGACTGGCAGGGAACAGTGCCATAGCCTCAGTAAATGCTATGAATGCTAAACCTGTCCCTTCCACTCCCTATGTCAAGAAGACAGAAGAATGAAATGAAACCCCAATATGGTGATGTTTATTGCAACTTAAATCCTGTTAGATCTGGATTAGTTTTACCTTGGGAGGTACTGTAATGTGATCTAAGATTTTAATCCACTATGAAACTACGATTTTAGTAGTTTTTCATACATATAGTAGCACATGGTTGCAGATATTTGATCAAATATGAAAAAAGTTGCCAAGTCACAGATAAATAATATAATAGGAGCTCTCCTGGCAATACTGATGCAGTTCTAACAGATTTTATTCACGAGTCAGTTCTACCCGAAACTGTTAAAAATTATGTAAAACAACAGTAGCACAAATGCACTGAACTCTACCTTGTTCATTTCTCTCTCAAGTTCACAATCAGTGATGTTTGGCCCCAGCAAACTACCATAGTGGCTGTACCATTGCCTGTACTCTTGTAGGTCCACGGATTTGGGGTCAGACATATTGAACCACGGCCACCAGTGTACAGCAGAGCCTGAGGCTGCCATCTCAGCCATTCTACCCACATTTCTGTAATAAATTCACACCATATGTGTTAGACAAAGCCAAAGGTGAGGGTGAAATCGAAAAAATGGTAATAAGCGCTTATAGTAGACACTCACGCAGAAACACACTCCAGGGCAATGTTCTTGGCACGGAAGCCAAGGACCACAAAGACAACAAGTGAAGCCAGGACCGAGGTCATGAAGTTGATGGCAGAGACCATGATGGCGTCGCGATGACAATTGTTATGGACTGGGTTGTAGGAGGAGTAAGCAATCACAGAGCCATAGCCCAAACCGAGAGCAAAGAAAACCTGAGTAGCGGCCTGCCGCCATACCTGCACCTCACCCAAGATCTCTAACTGGTGGGGGGGGGGTGGGGGGGAGGAGGAAAAAAGTTATTTACCAAGTCTTACTGTTCAGTGACTAATAAAAAAGATTTGGTTTCTATTTTAAGTGTGGCCCTTATTGAGGTTTTGAAATTACATATACAAATTTGGTTTCTAAAAGGAGGTGTATAGGACCTTACATAATGAAATTTAAATGATAATGATGATACAGTGATACAGTGATACAGTGCCAAAAGTGTTCTGATTCAATCACCCAATAAGAACCCAAATAGGATATGTACTTCACTTATTCCACTTGACTGGTAATATGCTCACATTTAGCAGGCTAAAAGATTTCTATGATACTAAGGGATGCTAAGTAGCTTCTTTATAAGAGGTTGTTCTTTGCATCATTGAAACTGATGTTTGTTGTCCTTATTTGTATATTTTTGAGAGAATTAAACTGGGAGCCAGTGTTATTGGACACAGAACAATATAATACAATACAATACTGATACAATCACTGAATAAAATGTTATTATTCACAGTTAAAAACACAAATTAGTGTTTTTTTCTATATACCTAGTAATACAGTAGTGTTAAAGTTCAGTGTTTAGTATTATATATTCAGATTGAAAAATGTAAGGAAATGACAAATGACAGCAATTATAAATATATCTTTATTAGAGCTATTTATAGAGCTTTTTTTATAAAGCACTTATAGAATTTCAAATACGTTCATAGTATTTTGGTGTGAAACTTTACATTTACTAATTTTAAATAATATAATAAAATTAATTTAATTAATCAATTTATATTATTAGTTTGTCATATTACGTTTTACTCACTTTAGGGTAGAACATGTAGGTGATTCCTTCAATTGCTCCATCTAGCATTAGTCCTCTGATGAGAAAACAGAATAGTACAGCATATGGAAATACAGAGGAGAAATACATCACCTGGAATTAGAAAACAAGAAAAAAAAAGAGAAAATCACTTTTTTACTGAACCTTCTCTAAAAGCATCTTCGTGTTGTGTTACAATGTTGACTCAAGATATTTCTAGAGCTGGAAATTTATGTGAACCATGCTGCTTATATTAACAAATACGCATATGCTGTAATATTACCTTAGCAGAGGACTTTATGCCCTTGATCATGGCGAGACAGACTATAGCCCAGGCAGCTAGCAAACAACCGGTTATGATGGGGTTAAACTGTCCAGATTGGTCAATAGAGTCAGAGATGTCAAGGGCTTTACGGAACCAGAAATAAGTGGTGGGTGAGCTCGCAGCACATTCCTTCACTGAGAGAGAGAAAAAAAATAAGAAGAAGAAGAGAGAGTGAGAGAGTAAGATTGTTAGGTGGGGGTGGGGGGGCTTTGTGCTGGTCCCAAGCCTGGATAAAGGGTTATGTCAGGAAAAGCATCCGGTGTAAAACTTTGCCAAATCAATATACAACAAAACAGATTTTCCGTCGAGGCCCGAGTTAACAACAACTGCCACCAGTGCTGTTAGCCAACAGGGTGTGGGCAGGAGGAGAGAATAATCACCCTTTATTTATAATAATCATCCTTTATTTACAATCCCACGAATGGGAAAGTCGTTCTCTGCATTTCACCCATACACACATGTGCAGCAGTGGGCTGCTATTGAAAGCACCCGGGGAGCAGTGATTGGGACAGCACCTTGCTCAAGGGTACCTCAGGGCAACCTACTGGGAAGGGGTTCGAACCCCCGATCCTCCGATCATGTGGCTGACATGTGGCTGTAAGGAAGGGTAGGAGAGTGGAAGTGAGGGTAGGAACTTTGACTGTTGTCAGCATGACTGGTAAATGTAGAGAGGTTGGTCATGTGATAGAGAGAAGGAAGGGTGACATTTTGTCTGTGCAAGAGACTAGATGGCAGGGTAGTAAGGCCAGGTGTATCAGAGGTGGGTTTATATATTTTTCCATGGTGTGGATAGAAGGAGAAATGGGGTAGGTTGTATCCTGAAAGTGGAGTATGTCAAAAGTGTTTTGGAGGTGAAGAGAGTGTCAAATAGAGTGATGAATTTGAAGTTGTGATAATGAATGCTTGTGCTTATACCCCACATAAGCTCATTGTGAAATGGAGGAAAAAGTAGAATTCTATAGTGATTTAGATAGTGAGTGCACCCTGGGGAGAGAAAGTGGTGACTGGTGCGGACTTTTTAACGGACATGTTGGTGATGGGAACAGGGGTGATGAGGAGGTGATGGGTAGGTATGCTGTCAAGGAGAGGAATGCTGAAGATCAGATGATTGTAGCTTGTAGACAGGTGTACAGGGAGATGAAGTGCAGGGTGAAGAAAGAAGTGGTGAAGGCTTCTGTTGGACAGAAAGGAAGGAGAAAGGGACCTATACTGATTGGCTAGACAGAGACACAGAGCTGGGAAAGATTTGCAACAGGTCTGGGCGATAATGGATAGAAATGGAAACATATACACAAGGGAGCAGAATGTGCTGAGCAGATGGAAAGAATGCTTTGAAGGGCTGATGGAGGAAGAGAATGAGAGAGAGAGAGAGAGAGAGAGAGAGAGAGAGAGAGAGAAGATTAAACGATGTGAAGATACTGAACTAGGAAGTGCAGCAGATTGGCAAGATGGAGGTAAGAGCAGCAATGAAGAGGGTGAAGAATGGAAAGGCTGTTGGTCCAGATGACATACCTTTGGAAGCATGGTACTAGTACTGGTACCAATTTTCAAGAATAAGGGTGATGCACAGAGCTGTAGTAACTATAGAGGGATAAAGTTGATCAGCCACACCATGAAGTTATGGGAAAGAGTAGTGGAAGCGAGGTTAAGAAAAGAGTTGATGATTAGTGAACAGCAGTATGGTTTAATACAGAGAAAGTGTACTACAGAGGCAATGTTTGCTCTGAGGGTGTTGATGGAGAAGTACAGAGAATGTCAGAAGGAGTTGCATTATAGCTTTTTGGACTTGGAGAAAGCATATGATAGGGTGCCTAGAGAGGAGTTGTGGTTTTGTATGAGGAAGTCAGGAGTGGTATAGAAGTATGTCAGAGTAGTATCTGATATGTATGAGGGCAGTGTGACAGTGGTGAAGTTTAAATCAAGGTTTAGGGCATTTTTATTTGCAATGGTAATGAACAGGGTGACCGACAGGTTAGACAGAGTCCCTGTGGACTATGATGCTTGCTGATGATCCTGTAGAAATGGAGATATGCTCTAGAGAGGAGAGGAATGAAAGTGAGCAGTACCGCAGTAAAGTACTTAGAAATTCAGCTTGTGATGTTTCTTTTTGTGGGTATTGTTACATTTTGTATATCATAATTGGGAAAAAAAAAATCAGCAGTTGATATTTTGAGATATAGTAAAACTAAACCAAAAGGAATAAAAAGAGGGGTGACTGTTATGTGCCTGCATTTTGATTTATACATTTGATTCACATACATGTATGATGCATGCACTACTTTTTTGGACTTACCTGTCTGGTTGCCGCTTGGTTCTAGTGGGCACTGTTGCCATGGTAATGGGTACTGGAAGGAGTTTCCCAGATAAAAGAGAGACCAGGCGATGATCACATTATAGTACAGAGCCACAAAGAAACATACCTGAGAGGGAAATGAGACAGACAGAGAGAGGGAAAGAGGAACAGGGAGAGAGAGAGAGAGAGAGCAGAGATCACATGCCAGCACCTATTCACCAACCCCCTCTTCCTCACAGTAAGTCTTGCTGTCAACTTTAGAAACACTGCTATCATGTTACTGATGAGGTACGCACATGACTTCATTACACAAAGATTCACACTCATACACACACACACGCACAGGAACATATGCTAGCACATATATAGGCACATACATGTGCACACCCATTATGCAACAGTTTTTATGTGTAAAGAGTAAAAAGTTGTTACCTACACCACTGACAGATAATGTTGCTCTAGACCGTAGTATCTAATTATAGAAAGCAAGGCTAGATAGCGGCCTTATCCTGACCTAATGCTAATGCCCTGTAGTAAGCCCCAACTTTTATAAAGCTGCAAAGCCCTATAAATGCAAAATGCCTTTCAAGAGCATATACTGTAAAAATTTTACTCACTGTTTTTTAAATCTAAAGTAAATGACACTATTTTCAATGTAATCTTTTTTTAAAGCATTATCTGTATAATAAAATAATTTTTTTTCTGACTGTTCAGCACCGATGCCTGAAAATCTGGAACAGAATCAGTTGATGCATTTAAGGATGCACTCAAAGGGTAGGAAACCTTGGATACCATATTTATTCATTATATTATAGTGTGGGAGCAATATCACATTTACATATTGGAGTATGTGTTTTGTAACTAGAAAGTCTCAAAATTTGTTGTGTGTTATAAAAATGAATAAACACTCACTGTGAATGCTGTGCGTGTGCGCACGTGTGTGTGTGTGTGTGTGTGTGTGTGTGTGTGTGTGTTACCATGCAGCTGGAGTAGCCGATGCCAGCAAGACGTGGTGAGATGTGTTTCCAGACTCCGATACTGCCCTGCCTGATACTCTGACCAGCTGCCAGCTCCATAAAGAACAGAGGGACTCCCACCACCAGCAACAAGATTACATACAACACCATGAACGCCCCTGCAGACAGAGAGTGTCAGAGTACAAAATAGATTTTTATAAGGTCATTTATTGTGTATTTTGTGTTTCATGTCTGATTGAAAATAACTGAATTCTGGAGCATTCTGCAAAGTGTCAGTGTTCAAAGAAAACCATGTGAACACAGCACCTTTCCTTTCAGTTATGAATGCGCCAACTCCGGTAAAGTAATTTGGAATAAAAGGATTGACCTTTTAAAACATGCAAGTCTTTTACCTCCTCCGTTTTGATGGCAGAGATAAGGGAATCTCCAGACATTTCCTAGACCCACGCTGAAGCCCACCTGGGCAAGGACATACTGTAGTTTACTGTCCCATGCTGGGCGCTCCTCCCCCTCCCCTGCCCCATCAGACTCATCTTGTGACACCAGAGCCACGGCTGAATGGCTCTCCTCCAATCCAGGACCATCATTATCACCTGGCAACGGGGGCTTCTCCATCTAGAAGGAAGACTTTAGTAAGTTAATGGAGATAAATAGGTTTCATTTGTCATGTGTGACATAACACATGACAGGGTGCCTACATAAGAGAACAAATCTGGATATTATGGACATTATGAGACCATCATTTGTGCATGTGTCTCAGTTTATGTGGCCATGTAAGTCTGCTTCTTTTGAGAACTGACACATAATGTATATGTCTTCAGCATTAGTCATAAGGCAAGGTAGTCTGCAGTCTGGATTTCTAGGCTGTCAAGCTATGTAAATGAAAGCATCTCTCTCAATTTCAAGCACAAAGCATATATTTCAAAGGCAAATTTTATTTCAGAGAAAAGAAATATATTTAGTATAATTTAATTCTAAGAGGTTACGGTAGAAAGTGTGTTATTATAAATAATACTTTTATTTTATTGAAAGAAGAAAAAATATGTATGAAAAAAGTTTTTCTAAAAACTAATTAACATAAACCTCTTTAGCCCATTTGTAATCCAATCAGCCAACAAAAACAACCAACAACACTAATAATAATCTACTGCATTTAAGGCTTTTTAAAAAAATTCTGATTTCTTAGGCAGCGGTGGCCTAGTGGTTAGGGAGTTGCCCCGCATCGGAAGGTTGTGGGTTTGATTCCCTCAAAAAGTAGGTTGCCCTGAGGTACCCCTGAGCAAGGTACCGTCCCTGTCACTGCTCCCCGGGCGCTTTCAATAGCTGCCCACTGCTGCACGATGTTTGTGTGCATGGGTTAAAAGCAGAGGTCCAATTTCGTTGTGGTTCATGGTGTGCAGTGCTGTGACCTCGCAATGACAAGGGTGTCACTTTCACTTTCACTTAAAAAAAAAAAATCAAGTCCACTGATGGTGGCTTTGTTTTAGACTTTTTTTAAAATCTAGAGCTCATACTGTAGGTTAAATGAACAAATGAAACACTCTAGCATATTTCCAATGCTAACTAATAGCCAAATTCACAAGAATTAATCACATTATTATTATTATTATTATTATAATCTACCAGCCTGGAATTTTATGCTATTAAACAGAAAAACATTAATGTTACAGATTAGAAGAGATTTAGTGTATTTAGCAAGAGTTATGATTTTTTTGCACAATGTTTTGGTGCTGGCAGCAGCATTTAAATGCATGGAGAATAATCTTAGCAGGTTCACATTTTACATCTTTCAATTGTAACACAAATTAGCCAAAAATATAAAGAATAGATAATCAGATTTTTGAGCACTAATTTGTAGATTGCAATATTTGTTGATATCAAACAGCCTTGTGTATGATGTAATGTATAAATCATCAGAGATCAGAAAAAAAGCTGCTACAGTTGCATAGATGTGCAACATACGTTTAACACTATTCCAGAAACCACAAAAGCAAAACGATCTGATCTTTCGAGGAAAGTGTTCGATGATTTAGGCATGTGCTTTGAAGTTTCCATTACTTGATAACAACATTGGTCATTGGCCTTGACTAGTTCCAGCACAAAAATTTGGCCAATGTGGTCAAACAACTATGTTTGGGGGAAACTGTAAACTTTACTTTTCAAATGAACTGCTCGATGTAGGCCCAGATTAAAATCCCACACAAAATAAGTGTTTCCTCATTTATGTATTTATTTATTTACTTTTACAAATTAATTTGCACTGTGCAATTGTTAGACAAAGTGTTGGTTGTGTGCTTGTGGGAAAGCTTTAAAATGGGTAAAGAGAAAATCTTATTAAAGGAAAAAATCCTGTTCATATGTGTAAACAGCACTGAGAAGGAGAACATGTGATCTGTGTAGACTCAGTGTCTATAGATTATGCAATCTGAGTGCACACATATGTGTGAAAATTCTCTGCTGGAAATTGCTGTGGAGGTGCCTCCTTGTACAAACACTTGGGCCACAGCAGGAGCTTTAGGCACCGCAGGGAGAAGAATGTTAAAAAAGCTTCTAAATATTTCTTTTCCCCCTCTTGTGTCATTTTCCATGTTTGCTCATCTTTCCCTCCTCATATCTCACTCATTTTTCTGATCCTACTTTTCTTATCCCCCTCCTTGCTCCTCTGAAAAAAACAATCAGATGAATGGCTTTATTGTTTGCTTTTTACGTAAAGCGCAGTAAAGCTATTTCAAATGTCGAAACCCCCCTTTCCTCTCGACTGCTCTTGACTGGCAGAACATTTTCCATATCTCCAAGAGCCAGTTTGGCCCATTTCTACTGGTCTGTTCTTCATGAAAGATTGACAAAGTGCAAACAACGTCTATTTTTTTCAAAATGTCAAATAATAAGGACACCTTTGACAGTCAAAAATGAAACTTTTCTCCATGAAATTAAAAAACAAAAACAGAAAAATGTGAAGTGGTTCTGAGCTTAGCTAAAGGTAAAAAAAAGAACTACAATAGTCCTTATTGTTGTATTTACATGAGACAAGGCCAAAAGCTATCGATTGGGAGGAGAAAATTAGCCTTTAATGACTAACATTTCACAGTCTGGAAAAAGCAACCATAACGCCAACATCAATACCAATACACTGCAAATGACAAGATGGTAAATCTTCACCCACACAATGAAAATGCTGCACATAAAAATAGTGGAGGTTCAGCATGGTTAAAAAAAAACAAACAGTTTAGTCACTTTTGTGTAACTTACTTGAATTCGTTGAACCTAAATGGACATGTGAAAATAATATTGTTGATTGCTAAAGAGCCTCAACAAGCACCTCAGACTTGAATGGGTTTGGATCTACTTATACAGTGAGTTTCTTGTAAAAAGCAGTTATTTATGCAAGCGTTCCTCAATTAACTTAACTTGGTTCCAGAAAGAACAACTTCCGTTCCATTACAGCTGTTTACTCTGGACTGCTGCTACTAAAAAAGGGTCCCAAGTATGCTGGGTTCCGTGGCTTATATTCTCATGGGGACGCAATTAGTAAAGCCAAATGAAGGAGCAAACCTATCAGAACAGATGTTTAACTATTGAGGTCCAAAACAACACAACTGCCCACACATAAATGGAAAGCTTAATATAGGTCTGCAAAGTAACAACAGAAAAAACATGGCACAAACTGAGACCTTCTTTTATTCCATTAAGCTCTAAGCAAGAACAAAAATGAAAAGCATTTTACTACTTGTGAAATGGAAGGCTGCTGCAATAAATAAAATCTAACAGAAAACATAAATTATATATAATAATCTGCAATTCCTAGATCATATCAATAATATTAATTATGGTGAAAGGTATGAGTGTTTTAGTGAATTCCCTGCGTCATATAAGTCACTTGTTGTTAAAATTAGCGTTCCTTCATGGATTTTAGCAAAATGAAATTGGTTAAGGATTCAGATGTAATATTACTTATTACTTTATGTTTTATTATTTTATAACTAAATGATTAAATTTGGGTTAAATTCTTGTTTAGACATGAGTTGACTGGGCACCCAGAAAAAAATGTTAACTAAGATCTTTCACTTAAAATAGTTTGGTGAAAATGCAGTTTTTCATTTTTTTATTCATACAAAATATAGTCAACCAGCCAAGATATAATGCGTGAAATATTTTGTTTGATCAATTTAGCACTGAAGCTATGACTATAATGTACAGTCATATGAAAAAATTAGGACACCCTATGAAAGCCTGTGTGCTTTTGTAACATTCTTGGACATATGGATTTTCAAAAATGGGATTTCTGGTGAGGAATAAATTAGGACACCCCCACCTTTATTCACAATTAAAATGCTCACACACAGGTGTAGCTCATCAGGTGCACATGATGAGAACATCATTTTGAAGGTTTGCCTATTTAAACCTCAGACATTTAGGTTGGTCCCTGTGATGGGCTGGCGACCTGTCCAGGGTGCGTCCCCCGTCCTCGCCCTGTGTGCGCTGGGTTGGACGCCAGCACTCCCCCGCGACCCCGTTTGGGACAAGCGGCAGAAAATGGATGGACGGACGGACATTTAGGTTGGTGTGCTCCTGACTGTTGAGGTGAGAGTGTACACCATGGTGAGATCAAAAGATCTTTGAGAAGATCATCGGTGTCTCTCTGCCTTCTGTTCAGGACATTTTCACCGCTTGCTGCATCCGCAAAGCAACCAGCATTGTGGATGATCCCACTCACCCATCCCACACTCTCTTCTCCCTCCTGCCATCCGGGAAAAGGTACTGCAGCATACAGGCCTCCACTACCAGGTTGGGAAACAGTTTCTCCCCCTGGCCATCAGACTTCTGAACTGATAATCACCTTGCCGCTGTGATACTTATTACTTACTATTTATTTTTTGCACTGGCACTTTAACCACAACATTGCTGCTTCATCACACTGCCAACAACATGTGCTGCTTTGTTCTGTAACCCAGTGGCTATCCAAAGGATGAATGTACTGAAGGTATCGTATATTGTTCTGTCTATTGTTGTCTGCACTTGTTTGTTTGTCTTATGTCGTGTCTTATGTGTAGCACCAGGGTCTACAGAGGAACGTTATTTCATTTCACTATGTACTGTGTATATGGTTGAAATGACAATAAAAACCTACTTGACTTGACTTGAAAAGAGCTGTCTGAGGCCTTCAGAATAAAGATTGTAGTAGCTTATAAGTCTGGTAAGGTAAGAGCTCAAAATAATTTGCAATCAGACATTCCACTGTCCGAAGTGGAGGACTTTCAAAACAACTACCAACATACCCAGGTCTGGCCATCTATGCAAGCTTACCCAGAGAGTAGACCACAAGATGCTAAAAGAAGTCTCCAAAAACCCTAAAATGTCATCATGGGACCTACAGCAGGCTCTTGCTACTGTTGAGAGAAACATCAAGGCAAGACTGAAGTTTGCCAGAGAGAATGTAGAAAAAGACCAGGACTTCTGAAATAATCTTCTTTAGAAAGTTGAGTCTAAAACTGAATTATTTGGACACCAGAACAGAGGACCTTTCTGGTGTAAACCAAATACAGCATTCCAGGAAAAGAAGCTCATACCAACTGTGAAGCATTTCAGGGTAGATAGAGGTGGAAGTGTTATGGTTTGGAAATGCATTGCTGCAGCAGGACCTGGCCAGCTCACCATCATATAATCCACCATGAAAGGTGCTTGAGGAACATGTGAGACCAATTGGAAGAACATTAAAGCTGAAGTGGAACTGGAACATGAAACATGACAATGACCCAAAACATACCAGTAAATCCACCAAGGACTGGCTGAAAACTAAGAACTCCAGAGAGTTCTGGAGTGGCCAAGTCAAAGCCCAGATTTAAATCTCAGTGAGATGCCGTGGGGTCACTTGAAACGGGCTGTACATGCAAAAAACCTCTCAAACATCTCACAGCTAAAAGAACTCTGCATTGAGGAGTGGGGCAAACTTTCCTCATCCCAATGTCAGACTGGTAGATGCTACAAGAAGTGTCTCACTGCGGTTATTTCATTAGGAGTATGGTGTCCTAACTTTTTACTCAGAATACACATTTTTGCTGATATCGTTTGTTTAGGTGTCCTAACGGTTATGGAGTTGGCTCCAGGATCAAAAGGGTGTGGGTTTGAATCCTAGGCTAGTTGGTTGTCCTGAGCTACCCTTGAGCAAAGTAACGTCCCCGTCACTGCTCCCCTGGTGCTTTCAATAGCTGCTCCCTGCTGCGGGTGTGTATGTACGTGTGTGTGGTGAAAAGAAGTGTAATTTCGTTGTTTCACTGTGTGTTGTGCTTCACAATGACAAGAATAGTCACTTTCACTTTTAAATCAAGGTTGATTTTTGTAGTTTACCTGTAATTAAATTGCTTTCTTTTACAGAGATAAATAAAAACAAGATTAGACGTCGATATGGGTCACTTTTTTTTTTCTCTTTTTTAAATTTTTTTTTTTTTTTAAAACAACCAACAAAAAGTTCTCTCCGACCACATCCAGCTCTTCCTAAAGGTAATGCAGACTATTTGATGTGGTTTAAGACACAGTATGGTGTTTGAGCTATGAAATATCAGTACTTCCAAAACCCGGTCACCACTGAGCAATAGGATGGAAAATGTTTAACATATTTAACTTAACGTGACTGAAGATTTGAGGCAGACTGGTCCGTACATCTCTTTACTGAACTGGTTGCTGATCATAGCAGTACTTAGACTTGCAAAGACTGCAGAAACTGATTTAGCTACTTAACTAACTCCTGAGTACAGTGCTGCAAAAGAATTCAAATAACCAGAGCTTCCAGTTTATTAGGTACACCTACTGTTCCCTGTGACCACTCTCACTAGTCATTTTATCAGAAACACATAACATATTGGTTTAAATTTACTACCTGTAGCCTGTCTGTTGTTCCTCAATTTACAAGCCCCCTTTTACCTTCTCCATCAAAATTATTAGAGTACCATAAGAAGGCCTAGCATTTTGGGACTAGGCCCCAGGACCAGAAGGTCATTGGTTTGAATCCCAGACCAGTAGGTTGCCGTGAGGTACCCTTGAGCAAGGTACCGTCCCAGTCGCTGATCCCCGGGCACTTTTAGTAGCTCACTTTGTGGGAGTATTCCTAATGCAGCAGGGAAAACAAAGTTGTAGTAATATAGTTGTGTGTGTGTGTGTGTGTGTGTGTGTGTGTGTGTGTGCACGCATGCATGTTGGTAGAAGTTTATCACCCACAGGAATGTTTCTGTGGTTTTAGAAACCTTAATGTCCCTTTTGTGCTGATTATAGTCCACCACCCAGAAATAACCAGCCAAAAACAGTCCTGTGGTCAGAAACCAAGAAAGGGGAGCTGACAGCAAGAGATAGAAGTAACCGTTATAGCTATATCATGACTATAATGAAAGAAATTTACATTTTTTAAAGTAGTAAAACCACAGAAAAAAACTCTTGCTTTACTTGAACATTATCAGTGGACAGTTTCACTACACACTTCACGTACCTCCCAGACGAGTCTATAACTTTTAGAGACTTCTAGTTTCTATCATTACCAAAGGGGAAAATTCGAACTTTTTCTCCTGAATGGGACATTTCATACCGAACCACTGTGAACGTCTTTGAAGACACCCTAACTATTTAGTGAGTATTGTAGGTGTAGCTGATTGAAGGGCCACATAAATGTACGCAGGGTAGTTGGTTCACTTTATGTATGAGATAAGAAATCCAAAAACGTTTTGTACATTTTGTGTTTAATGTGAGGTCTTACCACAGAGATTCCATGGGAGTGGAAAAGTACAGAACAGTGTCTGGCAAGAGAGAGAGAGAGGGGGAGAGAGAGCAACAGGGGGTGGGTAAGGAAGGGGGTGGGTCACTGAGTCAGCAACTAGGGGTAAGTCTTTCTAACTTGAGTGACTGAAAGGGAGAAACAGTGGGAAATTAGGGGAGGGGGAAAAGTTGCTAAGGGCATGGAATCTTTTCAAGGTGTACCATAATTAATGTTGGAAAAGTGGAAAAAGCAATGCATCGTATAATACTACTTTTTTTAATGCTTCATACTTTCTGTAGCCTCCCTCTGTCCATAATACTGCAAATCCCTTGACATTCCTTCTCCTCTAAATATAGTCCTGTAGAGGTCAAGTGTCCAGTATCCAGAATGGGCAGTGTGAAGTGCATGTGTCCAGAGGTTTGGCCACTATTTGCACACAATGCATTGGAGGTCACTGATAAATCACACAATGCCCCTCCCTCTCCAGCCTCAAGTGACTTTCCAATACACTGCTCCACTGCATTAGCCATGGGTTAAATGCAGAGAAGCATTTCATGAGCTGTGGCGTCTTCACAATGACAATTAATCACTTCAGTTAGCAGAACTATGTTGGGATTTACTTAATTTGCAACAATGTTTAAGCTGGATGTGTGTGTCAAACTTAATTCCACACAAATGCTAAACCTCAAGGTTTCTAAGCAAAAAACGCACCACAGAGTATCACTCTACCACAGGTGACTCACCTTCTTACCTAAGTGCAATCATGTACCCACTCATCTCATGTAACTGACATCCACCTGACAGGCCACTTTCTTCAATTACTTCACGGGCAAGTTCAGATATTCATATGCACTCTGTAGGTACTTTAGCTTTTTTGTGGGAGTGTTCCAGACAGGCTCCCCAAGCACTTACATGAGCCTTGGGTGCCCATGACCCTGCAACCACATTCATAGGTACTAACCACTGTATTCCAGGAAGACCTGCCTTTTGGGGAGCTCTGACCCAGTCACAAAGTTACCAAAATTTGTCAAAAAATTCAGATCCTTATTATAGTCTATTTCTTCTTCTTCCAATACATGACCTTCAAGAAACTGGCGGTTTAACTTATTCCACCCAATGACAGTGGCCACTGTGATGAAATAATCCATATCATTCACTTCACCTGTTTGTATTTTTAATGTGGCTAATCAATGAACATACTTGTATTAAGCTGTTTGTAAGAAACATATATTATTTAGACACATCCAGCCACAGTTTATGTATGCATTTGTGTCATTCTATTTTTGCTTTGCATTAAAATATTAACATTTACATAATTCCTTAGTGTGTATTTAAATATTAGATAACAGAGCTCGGCAAACGAAGATAAATACAGCTGCCCTTTCCTCCTCTAGCCCAAAGCACACCTTGTTCTGGCTTGAAACATGGCTTTCAAGGTTGTTATTGGGTAAAAATGTACTAATAATAAAGATGCTGCAATTAAATCTTTTCTCTCCCAATGCAAATTCCCATATCCGACCCCAGAGCATGGGCCAATACTGCGTACCGATATCAGTGCGCTGTTCGAGAAATAGTTGGGAGCAAAATCTCATTTGCACACTTTTTTTTTTTTAAACACTGTTTTGCACTTACCCCAGCAGTCAATCAACCAAGACATGTTTGGTGCTCAAATTTAACTCAAATGTGACTCAGGGGGCATTGGTGACCTAGTGGTTAGGGAGTTGGCCACAGAATCAGAAGATTGTGGGTTCAAACCCCTTACCAATAGGTTGCCCTGAGGTACCCTTGAGCAAGGTACCATCCCTGTCACTGCTCCCTGGGCAGCTTTCAATAGCTGCACCCTGCTGCATGTGTGTGTATGGGTGAAACGCAGAAGTTGAATTTTGTTGTGCTGTGCTGCGTTTCACAATGACGAGGGCTGTCACTTTCACTCTACATTTATATTTATTCCAAAGTGATTTACAAGTGAGAAACAAGTCTGGAGTTTTGGAGCTGCGAGAGAAATAAATAATACAAGTCAATTATTTTACAAATATTTTAAAGAAACATTTTGTTAGAGCTTCTCTCAAGACACTGCATAGTTATTAAGGCATTGCTGACTCAACAATGGGCTTTCTGAGACTTTAAAGAAAAATGTTATTCCAGGATTTATGAAACAGAATCATGTTAGAATGAAAACTAGGCAGCTTTTAAAGTGTTATTCTAATTTAATAATTTTCTAATTATTTCTAATTTAAGTCAAGTTATATTGTGTCAGATTTACCGCCACCATAATTAGAATTTGACATGAGAAAGAAACAATGCATGTAAGTTTATAAAGCAGTGGGATCAACTGCTTGGGGGAAAATGCCACTCTAGGTCTTCAGTAAGTATTAGATGGGTCATTGACTGTATTGATCCTAGAGGACCTGGAGATGATCATCACAAGGCTGAGTGAGTGTATTGTACAGATAAAGAACAGGGCTGCACTCGCGGTTGCCAATATGTTCTACTGGTAGCAAAGTAAAAAATACAATAGAGGTGAATGTTCCAAAGAAAATCACATTTTTTTATTCTCTTTTTCAAGATAGCAGATTGCTGATACACATCCATTATGGATTAGTGCATCACTCACATTATTTCTACTCTCATACTTATTCTTGACAGGACTCTGCCGTCAAACTGGCTCCACTAGGGCTGATGTTAGTCGTGCCCAATTTGTCTTCTGCTAAAAACCATTCTGACAGGATCAGCTACTGTTCCAATGTACCACAACGCAGCAGACGGGAACAACTTCACCTACTTTGGTAAAAGTAATCACAGCACGCAGAGCAACATCTAAACTAATGTATCCAGGACTTTCCACATAAACCGAAGTCTACCAATCGTTTGTTCTAGACAGACACTGATAAACTTGGAATGGCCGGTGAAAAAGGTACAGGGAAATATCACTGAGCACATGCTGATCTTAAATACAGCAAAGAAAAACAACAAAAAGGATGCAAAAAGAAGATACACAGAAAGGAATAATAATACATAATCAGCATGAGCACATGTAAAACAAAACGTTAAAATAAAGTGTGCATAATTCTGAAAGAAGATATATGCAGAAAATATTAAAACCTTGTTATGCAGTGAACAGATTCCACATGCTTGTAAGGGCAGTAAATGGACAGAAGAAACGAGCTGCAGCAGAAAGTGCAGAAAAGCTCTTGCTGGCTTTGTTCACTCACCTCCCCCTGCAGTGCTGGGGGTTCCTCACTGTCACACACTCCCTCTCAGAGTGTTCTTCTTATCTGCTCTAACTTTATCTCACTCTTCTCACTTTGGGTGGATTTGCATGTTTGTCGTTCGTGCACGTTCAACGGACCCTTTAACACTCCTCGCCACGTTGGTGTGTTTCTAGTCGCTCACTCTCTCACACACACACACACACACGCACGCACACACACACACACACACACTGATTGGAGCTCTGCGTGAAGAGGCGGGGCTACTTGATATGGAGCTCCGCCCACCGAGCTTCACATGCCGGACAGAGAGATCATTACATCATCACATTCAGGAAAGTGTAAAAAGAATAAAGTTATGAAACCCTTGTTTGATGATTGTGTTAAGAAATCGATGCTGTTTGGATGTGTGTGTGTGTGTGTGTGTGGGGTTGTTTCTTTAATGTGTTTTTCATAATAACAATAACAATAACAATAATAACCATAACAACAGTAATAATAATAATAACAATAATAATAATAGCGATGACGATGATGGTGATGATGGTGATTAGAAGAAAACTGTGCTTGAGGAGGGGCAACAGGACAGTACAGGGAGAGGCAATTCCCTTTACAACAGTACACACCCTAATGTACTTTTTTTGTTTTTATTATAATATTAATTATATAATATACAATACTTACAATTACTACATTTACAACAGTAAATTTACAGATAGTGCTCAGGTTCCATTAGCTTTATTTAAATATGTTATGTATATCATATATGTTTAAATATGTTAGACATATATCATGTATGTTCAAATACGTTAGGCGTATATCATATATGTTTGAATATGTTAGACATATATCATGTATGTTCAAATATGTTAGGCGTATAGCATATATGTTTGAATATGTTAGACGTATATCATATATGTTTAAATATGTTAGACATATATCATATAGGTTTGAATATGTTAGACGTATATCATATGTTTAAATATGTTAGACATATATCATATAGGTCTGAATATGTTAGACATATATCATATATGTTTAAATATGTTAGACATATATCATATAGGTTTGAATATGTTAGACGTATATCATATATGTTTGAATATGTTAGACGTATATCATATATGTTTAAATATGTCAGACGTATATCGTATATGTTTGAATATTCTGGGGTAGATAATATATGTTTGAATATGTTAGGCGTATATCATATATGTTTGAATATGTTAGACGTATATCATATATGTTTGAATATGTTAGGCGTATATCATATATGTTTGAATATGCTGGGGAAGATAATATATGTTTGAATATGTTGGGGTAGATAATATTTATATGTTTAAATATGTTAGGGATAGATTAGCTAAAACACTGGAAACAGCCTCCCTTTACAGACAGAAATGCAACCTTGGGTGTGTGTGTGTGTGTGTGTGTTGGGGGGGGGGGGGGGTTAGTGTGAGACACGTGGAGAGAAAGTTACAGATATAAGTATGATTCTGCTGGTTCACGTACGTTCACTTTGTTGGGAGTTATTATTCTTAAGCCTCGTCTCTCCAGGCAGAGGAAAGGGGTTCAGAAGGTTTGGAGTGAAAGTTTCCGTCAATATGTGCACCTTTTTTCTCCACGAGGCCCAGCAGACAAGCCATTATGTAATGTGTATAACTGAACCTCCCTTTTCTACTGCAGGAGGGCACTGTCCTGCAGAGCAGAGAACACAACACTTATGGCATTTAGCAGATTTTCAGATATTCAGGTTTTACAGTTCCTAATTACAGGAACAGTCTCCCTGGAGCAACACGGGATTAAGGGTCTGGAACCCAGTGGTACTGGTGGAAGTGGGATTTGAACCTGCAACCTTTTGGTCCATAGTGAAAAGCGACTATTCTTGTCATTTTGAGTACACACAGCACAGCACAGCACAGCACAGCACAGCACATGGTGAACCACAACAAAATTGGTTTGTGCGTTGGTTAAATCCCATGCACAGACACACACCGTGCAGCAGGGGGCAGCAATGAAAGCACCCAGGGAGCAGTGATGGGGACGGTACCTTGCTCAAGGGTACCTCAGGGCAGCCTACTGGTCTGGGATTTGAACCCATGTCCTTCTGATCCTGGGACCAACTTCCTAACTACTAGGCCACTGCTGCTCCTAACCCCTCCCACAGCTCTGACCAAAATCCACTAGACCTCTGAAGTTGCTCTGTGATCTCTGGCTCCAAAATGTCAGTAGTAGATCCTTTAAGCCCTGTGAGTTACCTGGCTCCAGGGATCAGACTAGTTTGTCCAGCATATAATCAGATAATCCATGGGTCATCTACATGAGACATGATATAAAAAAGAACATGATTCAGTCACCTTCTACCATTGCTTCATGGTCTAGTTCTGATGGTCATCTTCCCAATTTAGATACTTTGACAGAGTAGAGTGGTCAGCATGGGCACACTGATGGGTCAGCAGTGACATCTTTCTGACAATCATGGCCAACATTAATTATTTCAGCTGTTTATTGTATACATCTATATATTGAGTTTCTGATATAGATATTAATTGATATAGATATTAATTGATATTAATGCAATGGCTATTTGTTAAATTTTAGCAACAGGAACAGTAATGTCCATGAATAGTAGGAGAATAACACAAACAACATTTATTTTCATGACATTGCAACTATAATTCATTTTAAAAGTGCTTTATGTGATTCCCTGTCAGTAGCAAAGGCATAATTTAACTTTAGTATGAAACTGCAACAGTGTTGACAATCTTCATAGACAAGCTCTCTTAATCAAAACTTTGTTTTTCCATGATATTGGCTTTTTAAATGGTGCTGCAGTTGCAGTGCTGTCTGCTCACAGGTCCTGGGTTCCGTGCCCATGTCAGTCCAGGTCCTTTCTGTGTGGAGTCTGCATGTTCTCGCTGTATGCGCTGGTTTCCTCCCAAAGTCTGAAGGAATGCATGTCAGGTGGATTGGAGATGCTAAATGTATTAATATTAGTGTTGGATAGTGAAGGATTGTAAGTAATCTGCATTATGTAATCAAATAAGAGCAAGCCTTTGAAAAATGTAGTTGGATTACAGTTACTTATAAAAAAAGAACAATTTAAAGGATAAAACTTATTTTAAAAAACCTATAAAAAAAAACACACCCAACGAAGCAATGGTCTACCCAGAAATCAAATCACCACAATGTTCCTCAACACAAAAAATTAATTGACTGCCTAAATATGGTGTTTTTTCTTCTATTCATTAAAATATATTTTTTTTTTTCATTTGTGTTTTTTCCAATTATGAAAGCATATGCAATCAAAATCTTCCTTTGGTTGAACACATCTTTGCTGATCAATTAAATCTGAAGTAAGAGGAAAAGGCTCATTTTTGTCAGACAGTATGGAATCAAAGCCACTTCTAACTTCATGGTGGTTTGGACACATATGCTGCTTCTGTAATCTCCATGGAAACGCAGGTAGAATTGGCAAAAACCATCTTGGGGGTATTAAGGCTCACAGCATTATAGAGCAGTGTATCTGTGTTCTGGAGCGATAAAGATTCCTAAAGTTTAGCTTGAGTTGCAGTTATGTGTATTATCCAGAACTATTCATGTAACCAGTATCAGATCATATCCTCACAGCAATGTTCCAACACCCCAGCGTCCAGTGTAAACATTATAACTGTGTCAAATGGGGACAAATTTGGATGAACAGTTTCTGAAAACTTTTGGAAACACATAGTGTAGCTGGCACACATAATAGGGCATCGTAAACATGTCTTCATTTATTGTGATCACAAAAATGTGGTGTAGGTGAACAAAGACTCCAGAAATGATCAAACATCCCACAGTTCCTTACATGCGCATCTGCACTGAGGCAACAGCATTCTTGAAATACCATTGAAGGAGAGAGAGAGAGAGAGAGAGAGAGAGAGAGAGAGAGAGAGAGAGAGAGAGAGAACTGGTTAGACAGGCTTAGCTGAAACACACTAACATAAAATAATGGCTCTGTTTCCTTGGCAGTCACATGAACATGTGTGTCTGTGCATTTGTCTTTGTCTGTGTGTTTGTGTGGATGTGTGTGTGAACGTAGGTAGTTATGTGAAGCTAAGGAGTGAAACCTTGCAATAATGTGATTCTGTACTGGCATTTTTATTCTCCATTTCTATTGTGTTGCTTTTTCTGGATCATGCTGATTGAGCAGTGAGTCAAAACACAAACACACCCACACCCACACCCTCACAAAAAGAGAGAGAGAGAGAGTGAGAGAGAGAGAAGTGGTTCTTGTTCTTCAAGTTTCTGTGTTTCTCTATTAGACATAAACAAGGAATGACAGAAAGTGCCACACACCTACATGCACGGTAAGATTGTGACAGATGAATTATTTATTTGTATGTAAGATCTGTAAGATTGTGTCTTTGACAGTGGAAATAATGGTTGGTTGAAGTATCTATGAATGAGGTTAAATATGATTTTGAAAAAAATACTGTCAGTGTGTCTTACTGTCAGAAAGAGTGTCAGTAATAAGACCTCCATGTTTTTCTTTCACAGTGAGCTATGAAGGTAAACTTACGATTTAATCGTTTAAAATGATCTGCAACTTTTGGGGTTACAGTTGTTAAGATAAAGCCACTGGTGCTTCTAACAGGACTTATTTAATTCCCAGGGACGATATTAATATGAGGGCTATTTGTAATCTTGAACTCTGAAGGGGAACTTCATCTTTTATTCAAACATCGAATATTCTGCATAATTCAATGGCTGATATGTAAACTAAGGCAATCATTTGTAGAGAGCCTTGCAGAGTGACAGCTCTGCACAGAGGTTGTGATGAAACCCAGCATCTGCTTAATGCTTTTAAAACCATCCTCGCAAAAAGGTACTTGCACAGTGTGGTTATGAGCACACTGCTTTGTTCCACAGACATTGTTTTATGCTAACTTAAAAAGGCCTGGTCTGAAACATATTTTTTAAATCCATACACACCATCCACACATACAAGAAGTGCTGTACAACGCACCATTCCACATCAAAACACTCCAAAGGGTGTTGTCTACATAACAACAGATGCATTCTAGTGTATATTTTAAATACTGGATGGAAAGTTTAATGAAAGAGCTATAACTAAGCACTTTGTTAATTATATTAGTTTTAAGGGAGTTTACTTCATTTTGAACCAAATAATATTTTAAGAAAATAATTGTTGCTGAATACCAACAATACTAACAAGTATAACTGCTTAATTACTTAATAATGTTTTCTACAAAAAAGAATACTTAAATCTGAACTGACAAAATGCTTCAAATTCTAAAACTAAGGATGAAATAAAGCCATTTTTCTTATAACTGTTTTCCAAACCTTTAAAGTATAGTGCATAAAAATCCTGTAGTTGTCTGCAAAAGACCAGAGTAGCTTAAAATCATCCTCACAGAAAAGCCTTGCTACACAGTTCTGTGCTGAACCAAACTACGATGTTTTCTTTCAGTTAAAATGCTGAAGATCTAGAGCAGTCCATCTGCTGAACCAAAAACAAAGAATGAAATGTGAAAAAACACAAGAAATGAAAATGCAGTATACACAGAATCCCTCTTTCATAAACATGTCTGCATAAAAATGAGCCTAAATATGTTTTATCGAACTGTTCACAATAACTTATTAACAAACTATTATAATATAACCTAACTAATAGGCTTAAGATGAGGTTTGGGTTAAGGCTAGGTTTAGGTTTAAGGTTGAAAGAAATAGATTCTATTAATTTTGATATATGTCACTTTTTTGCATTAAAGATTGTTGAATATTAGATAAAGATTATTATGAATCAACAACAATGTATAGAACAGAGCAGCTATCGTGACCTTGGGCCAACAGAGTTTTCTTGGTTAAACTTACTTGATGTAGGTGTGTGATTTTAATAAAATCCTCTCCAGTTGATGAAAGGTACAGGTAGCACACCTTAAACCAGGACATTACTGAAGGACCACAAGAATGTACAGTTTATATTTACTCTGCTCTGACACTTCCACCTGAACCACTTCAACTTCAAGGGCTTTGGTTTGTATCTAATTAGCTGATTGGCTAAGTTAAATCAGGAGTGTCACATCAGGAAGCACACCGATGTCCCCAATGCTGTTTCCCTCCAATACTGACCCTTTCGAGTCCTGGGTCAGCTAAGGCAAAGATTAGCAAGAAGTCATAGAGGACTTTACTGCTGCTCTTTCTATGTCTGTATCATTGCTGTCATGTATCTCCAGAAGAGTAAAATTGCAGTAAAAGGCAAAAACCATCTTGAAGGTCATTTTAAAAAAGAGTGTATTCCAAGTCATTCTGGACCATTTCTATCTCTGCAGTCTGCAATTAATGTATATTATTTCTATATTATAGATGTGTTAAATCCTGCAGAGAAAAAATGGAAATAAATAATTTTTCAAACAGTAAAGATTTTAGTAACATGCCTTGAAATGTTTCCAGCAAAAGGCCTTCTACTTTTCATAATATGTCTGTTATATTAATTATTACTGAATAAAGCACAGGAGATTTAGATTATTCAAAATTTTGGAAGAGCAGTGTTTCAACTTTCTATGTCGAATAATGTGCAGGCACACACTCATCCACATTTCATATGAGGCCAGCTTGTTAACAGAGAGCTTGTTCTCACTTTGCTATAGTAACAGGCTGTACTTTTCATGAAAGACTTAACACTAGATTCTGGAACTTTGCTATGAGTAGTTGCTTCTTTTCAGCCAGAATAGTTTATGTGAGGTTTGTGTGATTCTGTCTGGGTCACAGTTCTTGATCACAAACTCCAACCCAACTCATCCCATAGGTGATCCATCACTCAGGAGTGTGCAGTTCCACTTATCACATAACATATCAGTGCAGTAGCGGGAGTGGGAGTGTGCAATGGTGACTTTAGAATCTTCAGCTGGTCCAGACCGTACCATTGAATGGAAATGCTTTTGAGCTGGGAGATTTTACAAATACAATATCTATCAATATTAATAATACAATATTTTTTTTCTGAGCCACTCGTCCTATCTAGGGTCATGGGGGGTGTTGGAACCTACCCCATTTCTCACAGGGTGAAAGGGACACACTCTGGACAGGTCGCCGGTCCATAGCAGACAAAAATAATCCATTTTTTTACAATTAATATAATCCAATAAAATGTAGATATGAAATTCTGTTATCACATTTTCTAGGATGTACTACTGTTTGATGTTTTTGCTTGAAATGGTGTGGCACTGTGTTGAGCTGCTGGTGAGCAATGATGGGTAAAAGAGGTGGGTTGGCAGCTGAACAGGAGCTTTGTTGATATAAAATCAGATAAAAACTGATCACAACACACACATTTAAATGTTGGCCTAAACTATCAAGACAAATTTCTGTACAAATCAGGTAAAATTTGAGGTAAAACTCTCTCTCTCTCTCTCTCTCTCTCTCTCTCTCTCTCTCTCTCTCTCTCTCTTTATTTCAGTCAGATGGCTGCTCCTCAAGCACTTCCCAGGAAACATTCTATGCTTAAAGGTTTGCCTGGAAATGCTCAGCCAAACAACCCCGATGCTAACGGTGTGTAAAGCAATGTTTGACAATTTAAGGGGCTTTAGACCAATGTGCAATATATTAAAAAAATAATCAACCTTGTTAGAATATGTTGTTAAAACCTGGAGCCAAAAAATATTCTTGTTATTAAGGTTCAGTTATTCTGGGATTAGTTTCAGGCAGAACTATATTAACAAATGCCAAATAGCTCCAAATTCCCCTTATGCTAAAACTGTATGTGTGAGAGTGTGAATGACATACAAATGCCATACTGAAGAATAATTTACTGCACTATTTGAACTGATATTGTGCATTTCTACTTTTTCATTCTAGTAAATGGAAAGAAAAAAGTCCCACAAGTTATTCACGCAGCCCGAGAAGTGGTATGTAATTCCTGTGTAAATTTTCAATACATTGTTGAAGATCCACTTGCATGAAAAATTAATGACATCCATTTTTCAATTAAATTATGCCACCATCTCCCTTCTCCTAACATTTATGCAGGTGTGAAAAAATGCTGTAAACAAAGAATGCTTTCAGAAATGGAAGTGTTAATCATTTATTTTCATCAATCAACAAAATGCAGTGAATGAACAAAAGAGAATCTAAATCAAATCAATATTTGGTGTGACCACCCTTTGCCTTCAAAACAGCATCAATTCTTCTAGGTACACTTGCACACAGTTCTTGAAGGAACTCGGCTGGTAGGTTGTTCCAAACATGACTGTGTTTCAACCTCCGTGTGACATTGATGATCATCAGCACCTGTTTGGTAAAACTGGTTGATCATACACCGACTATAATCCTACAGAATCCCTGACTTTGTTCAAGTGTACCTAGAAGAACTGATGCTGCTTTGAAGGCAAAAGGTAGTGACACCAAATATTGATTTGATTTAGATTTTTCTTTTGTTCGCGCACTTTGCATTTTGTAAACTGATAAAAATAAACAATCATTACTTATATATTTGAAAGCATTCTCTGTTTACAGCATTTTTTCACACCTGCCTAAAACTTTTGCACAGTACTGTATATATATATATATATATAATTTGCTATTCATTCTGTATTATTTTCTAATTCATCAGCTTCTGTAGAGGTACAATTTGTAGTTCACACGTACAGATTGTATTCCTGCATCATTTGTTTGTCCTTTTAGTCTGTTCATATGTGTACAGGATCTTCACAATATTACAATTGAGCAGCTATGGGCCACCTGGTAGATCATTCTCTGTATCTATACGGTAGAGTGTATCAGTGACAGGGGCTCCTGACCTGTAATTCTAAGTGCACCTTTAAAAAAGTTGACTAAATGGACCATGTCTGTAGATATTAGGCAGGTGTATCTAATAAAGTGGGGAGTTTCACAAGTCTTCACAAAAGTAAGGGTTGTTTCCTTTACATTGTGGTACTTTTTAAAAAGGAGAAAAAGAAAAACTGGAATACAGACAAATAAAAAAAATACGATTCCAGTTTGTTTGAAAATGGACCAAGAGCTGATTCAGCTTTATATACAACTTGTCTTATAGGATCTACTGAATCACTGCTTCACTGATGTGGAGTGCTTCATGGGCCGCTTGCAGCAGGCAGCTGAAGCTCGGAGTGCAGTGGAACAAAAGAAAAAGAAAGATAGAAAGAAGAACAGCAAGAAGAAGAAGCAAGAGTGTAAGGAAGAAGGGAGATGGATGGGGTGGAGACAAGCAAGTAAAATGACCGAAATGTTTTTGTATAAGTAAAGTGTAATTACTGTAATTTGTGTGTGTGTGTGTGTGTGTGTGCATGCATGCATGCGTGTGTGTGTTTCTGGGCGTTTGGGTATGTGTTGTAGATGACCTGATGCCAAAGGAGGCATCAAGCCCTCTGTCAGAGCATGACTTTGTGGACATTTTCCAGAAGATGAAATACTCATTCTGCCTGCTGGTATAGCTCTCTTTTAAACTTTCTATGGTGGTGATCGTGATGGCCATGCATTCTTCTCACCAATGGCTTTTGTGTTTTTTTTGTAATTTTCCAGGATCGTCTAAAGCAACATATATCAAAGCCAAGCTCGGAAGAACTGCTGCATCACTTGTTTCTTCCTCTTGACCTGGTAAGTGTATACACACGTCATATACCACGGCATAATACACAGAAAACAGGTCTGTTGCATTTGCCATTTCTTCCACCTTTCCTACCACATGTGTTATTTTCTTATACTATTTGAAAAATAAACTATTCCTGCTACTGCACAGGAATCCTAAAGAAAAGAAACCGGGTTGGGCCTTTATTGTTCTTCACTAAAGCCTTATGCACACAACGTTTTATAAGGCTTGATAAGGCTAGTGCAAATTAAGTGCTAATTGATTACATATCTTGTAACAGTTCTGTGTGTAATAGATAGTCTGTGTTGGTAAAAAGCCAAGCTTTTTCTTCTGCACCTGCAAAATTCTAAGAATGAAGGTAGACTGGTTGTGCCAGATAGTTTATCCATTTAGATGCAGCATGAGCTACTTTCATGAAGACTGCCATGCACACTGGCGTATTGCTGGGGTATAAATTTCAATTAGCAACATTAGTTTTTTGCTGTGGTGCCGAAATAATAACATATGCATAATAACATATAGTGGTTGTTGTAAAGAAAACTGTATTGTGTATTTGTGGGATAGATGGTTAAAACCATGGGTGGTCCTGCCTTAGCAACAAGTGTGTCCAGCCCAGCTCTGACCAGTGGTGCCATCACTCTTTTGGAGCAGAATCTCACACAGGAAGAGAAAGAGTTATGGAGCTCTCTCGGCCCCAACTGGACTCAGTCAAAGTGTGTATTACAGGTTTTCACACAACTAAAGTAAAACTCATTGCTTTGAATGTACTGAAAGCAAATAATGGCTCACATTCAGAAGTGTTATAACAATCACTTGCACTTTCTATGGCTGCTTTAGATTGTTTTAGATCTTTGGAAACAGGTTTCCTGTGTCAGCTTTTCGCATGTGATTAAGACAACAACACAAGTCAAGCCTTACCCAATTCATATGTTGCCATCATACAGCTCTGAGACTATGTATGTTATGGAATATTTAAAACATAATACTATATAACATATAATAATTCATATATACGTGTGTGTGCGTGTGTGTGTGTGTGTGTGTGTGTGTGTGTGTGTGTGTGTGTCAGTGCCCAGCATCATAAACCAGTATCACAATACACTCCCGTGTTTTTGGATGGCTGGCAGCCTGAGACTAATGATGCAAATGGTCATGCTTTTGAGGATCCAGTTGAGTCGCAATACAAATATGAAGCCCAGCCAGAAACTCAACAGGTTTTACCCTCACAATCATTCTATGAAATTTAACTCTTGCACATTCAGTTAAAATCACTTCATAACGCTCTTGCTGTCTTTCAGTTTGAACCTAGCCAGGCCTCAAAGCTTGTTTTGCTGGAGGAAGAAAAGTGAGTGCTACATATGCATCTCTGCAAACATAACACAAGGAGGTTTATTTTGAACAAACTCGTGTGTATTTCTGCCAGTATGGGTATATGCCTTTCTGCTTTGCTAGTGAGGAAAATCCACCTCCTTCAGATGGAGAGCGGCTGTATCGTTGCAGTTACGACTTTGTGGCCCGAAACAGCAGTGAGCTTTCAGTGCTGCACGGAGAGATGCTACAGGTAGCTGGCATTTCAATACCAGACATACCCGTTCCTGTCCCAATAGCTGATGCAAGCTGCATACTAAATATATGACTGGTTTCAGTGACATTGACAAAGTCTATTCCTGGAATATGTTACATTGCATTAAGTGTATCTCAGTAATAAAATCCTTTAGTTCCGGATTAACCTGTGTCTAGGAAACTGGTCCACACTCACTGGCCATTTATTATTTACTCATTATCTTACATTTGCATATTTGTGCACCAAGAATGACTCTTAGTCTACCCCCATACATTAATGAACTCACGTAGTGTCCCAACAGTTCTTACTGTCATTATTGTTTCTACTTGTTGTCTTCTGTCCTGTTCTATTGTATCGTTTGCAGTTGGTTTTGAATTCTGCACTTTTCTGTTGCAGTCTGGGTAATCCCATATGCACTTGTGAAGGTTTGTGTTTCTTTTGTGTTGCACCTTAGGCCTGGAAAGCACAGTTTAATTTCTCTGTATACTGTCTATAGGGTTGAGATGACTTTAAAACACTTACCTGACATCTAGCCAATTGGCCACATAGCTAATTTTGACCACATACCCAGTGGTGGTTGGACCATTTGTCTGCCAGACTTTATTGACACTGAAACAAAGTTAAAATCCAGGTTAAACAGCACTGTACCTGAGACACATGCTATGATGGGAACTTACCAACACACAAATAATATCTACTCCTCTGTGGTCCCACAATATCACTTCTTCACCCATAGATTGTTAGACACTGGATAATCATTTGTTCTCTCTCGCTCTCTCTTTCTAGGTGATAGAGTCGTCTAAGCGGTGGTGGAAGTGTAAAAACAGTTACGACCAGATTGGTTTTGTCCCATCTAACATCTTGGAGCCTGTCTATCACACAGAGCCAGACTCTCATGTAGTGATGCGCAAACCATCCATGGTGGGACATACACACATCATACACTTTTACCCTCTCATTTTGCAGTAGCACACAGTTTCTTAATAGTAACCCTTGAATCTATAGAAAATTCCTTTGTCCGCCGTGGGAGGAGGGCGCTTCTCATATGCAGTGCCCATTTCCTCAGGGGAAGACCATGGACTCAGTGATAAGCATCGACACAGCATGTCACCAATAGGAGATGAAGGGGAAAGAGGTAAATATCAGTTCATTATCATGCACTTGATTTCATATCATTGTTGGCTGCTATTTGTATCTGTGAAAGGCTGCATAATGCATATTAAGCAGTGAATGAAATGAAGTGTACAGTTTAATGCATTTATTCTTTTCACCATTCTCAGTGATGCTCGTGAATAATGAACTTGCAGAGCGTCTAGCCAATGGGAGAATTCGACTTTCTGGTATCATAAGAGCCAGTGAGAACACCACCCCTCTGAGCTATCGCTCACCTCCAGATGAGGTGGAAGAATGGCTCAAAGCCAAAGGCTTCAGCGATCAGTGAGTCATCTATCCTCTCTAGTATTTCTCTACTCAGTCTAATAATAAATGTTGTGGGCATAGAGGGATTAAAAAGGATTGCACTGAATATCAACAAAGGATAGAAGCTTATGTCTTACAGTCAGTAAAGGAACGGGAGAAAAAGAGGTTGGAAACATCTGAGAATAAGTCTTTATCCTACTGTCCATGCAAGACATTCTGTGTGAAAGATGAATATTTGTAAACTAGATGTGTTCTGCAGGGAAAGATTGATTTTGATTGCCAAATTAAAAGGAAAGACTGTTCTATGGCTGCAAGAAAAGGGGTCTTCTTTACTACAGACAGAGTGCCCACACTGCAACATTTAGTGTGTTATTTTTTAAAAGACTAAATTCAGCAGTTTAATTGAGAATTAAAATATTCTGGAATGTCTGATATGTAAGTTTTTTTTTTTTTTTTTAAGTGCTGGCTTATTTTCACTCAATTTTCAATCTTCAGTGCAGCTAATTTAACAAAGTAGCTAAATGTTTTATTGAACATGTGTGTTTTAGATGCATTTTTGATTAAATATTCTGCTTACTGTCTATTTTATTCTGGTCTATTTTTTTTTATTATTCACTTCCTTTCCCACCTCTTTCTCTCTGTCTTTTAGCACAGTAAAATGTTTGGGAATCCTCAGTGGAGCTCAGCTCTTCTCCCTGAACAAGGACGAGCTGTGCACGGTTTCTCCACAAGAGGGCGACAGAGTTCACAAACAGTTAACAGTGCAGAAAACACTACTGGAGGTAGTAACTCAAATAATACTTTTCATTTATAAGATAATATTAGACATTTCATTATTCAGCTAATTCTTCTCAGTTTAGACTATTTAAAAATCTTATGCTTAATGGTTCTTTCTTCACCATCTCAGAGAACAAATAAAGAAACTGAACTGGAGGCTGTGATGAAGAGGCAAAAAATGAAATTTGATCCAAGCATGGAAGGAGAATTTTAATTCAAAATATGTACAAAAAAATTACACAATAATAAACAGTAACTGAATATAGTTTTAACAATCTTTGATTGTTTTTTTTTAATAATTTTATTTTGACTGCAGTTTAGTTTTTATTTTAGTATTTACTTATATTCACATCTGCTGTATCAACACCTGTATGTCCTGATGGATACACTACAATAAATAAAACGTATCACACCTTGTGTTTATACTTGTGTCACGAGTCAACATGACAACAAAACACTATTAATTAATTGATTGATTGATTGATTGACTGATTGATTGATTGATTGATTGATTCATTCATTCATTCACTCACCCACTTATCCTGTGCAGGGTAGCAGGGGTTTTTGGAGCCTGTCCCAGCACTCATAGGCTGAATAGCAGAGAATCACCCTGAACATGATGGAATCACCCTGAACTAACCACCCTGGTGGTTAGGGCGTTGGCCGCATGATTGGAGGAGGGTTCGAACCCCTTCCTAGTGGGTTGCCCTGAGGTACCCTTGAGCAAGGTGCCGTCCCTGTCTCACTCCTCCCTGCGATGGGCTGGCGACCTGTCCAGGGGTGTGTCCGTTCGCCCTGTGTGAGCTGGGTTGGACTCCAGCACTCCGCTGCGACCCCATTTGAGACAAGTGGCAGAAAATGAATGAATGAATGACTGGTTGACTGTGGGATGGAGGATATTTACATTTCATTACCATTTGTGCCATTTAGCAGACACACTTATCCAGAGCAACGTTCATTTCCTAACTACAGGGACAGTCCCCCTGGACTGTTAAGGGTCAGGAATCCAGTGGTGATAATGCTGGAGGTGGGATTCAAAGCAGCAACTTTGTTCACCAAAACAAAGTCACCAAAAAGTATCTTATCATTAGACCACCACCACCAGGACAAGAAGCTCCAGCACTGGTTAGTATATATATATATATGTAGCTTACAAAAAAATTCAAGTGGTGGAAAAAAGCTTTGTTTAGCCCTCCAGGTGGAAACTATGAAACCCACAGGCCTTTTTGTTTAATTCTCTTTGGATGGGTAGGATACCCATCACCCAATGCACAGGATTGTCTGTAAGCACACTTACACGTGTGTTAATCTTTCCATTGACGTTGCATTAGGGGTAATTGAGAGAGTCCTAGTTGGGGGAGTTTAAGAGACGTCTATTTGGTAAACAGGGGAGAAAAGTCTCCTGGGTCCGTACTTGTGTGGAGAAAAGCAATAATAAAAATGCAAACTCAGTCACCCAGAGCAACACACCTGTCAAAAAATATTGTCTGACCAGTTACTGTCTCGTTTTCATCACATCCAGACATCCAGACAGGCTCACTTAGCGCAGCTTTATTTTGGCCCTGTAGTTGAAATTCCTTTTTTCTGAAGGAGTAAGTGCCACATTTCACACTTCATGTTCAGTTCCTCTGTTTTTATTTCTGTCGTTTTTCTTCTTCTGCCTCTTCTTTGACTCCCTCTCTCGCTCTGTAATGCTCTGCTTAAGTGTTATAAGTCTGTAAATCTCAACAAGGCTGCACTAATCTGCTAAGAGTGTAATGGAGGGTGTCTGGGATTTGTGGGAGTATTTTTTGTCTGGGACTGTTCAGAAGACTGATTCAGCTCTGCTTTTGATCATCCTTTTCCAGTTGTAAACTTTTTTCCTTTTTTTGCCTTCTTGGGATACAGTTTTTTTTCTTTCACATGCCATCTAAGACCAGAAAATGTCCCGGAAACAGAAGTAAGAGAAATCTTGGAACTTTTCAGTCCACGCTAGGACGAGATCTGCTGTGTATGCATTGGTGATGCTAGAAAATAGATAAAGTGGTAGTTTTACTAATTGGCTGGGAACTTACAGTGCAGAAGGTTTGTGATTGCTGCTGGATGAGGGCCTGTTTGAACCTGATGTTTGCTCAGACTCTGTATTTGTGGGACACTTAGTGGTTGTATATACTTAATGCTCCTTAATGTGTGAGAGACAGACACAAGAGTGGATGATAAATTTAGAGAATCTTTATTCATGTATCTATTACTCATACCGACCCATTGTTTTGCAGTGGGATCTAAATGAATGTGTCTTTTAGGTGGCAAGAAAATCCACTTGTTCGTCCAAATGCTGCTAAAATGAACCAAAAGAAGAGGAGGAGAGAACCTGCACGCCCTGTTGTACGTACCTGTGTTAGGCTGAAAGCATTTATTGAGTTTCTTCTTTATAAAAGTGGCTGTATACAAGAGGCTTTAGGAGTCCCTTAGCAAAACAGAGAACCCAAATGTAGCTCCTTAGCACATTATTTTAGAGGAACTGAATAGGGATGTGTAATAAAGTAATTAGGAAATTGAAGCATACTAGGATATAACCACTTACTGTAGGCAAATGTAATCTATTGAAAATTCCTTTAGAGTTACAGCAGGTTTCTCCACTTTTCAATATTTATTTGAACAATGCTATCTTTTATAATTTGTCCAACATGCAAAACAATTGAACCAATAGAAATGCTCTTTCACTATTATTTTTGACAACTTTAGGTCGATATATATATATATATATATATATATATATATATATATATATATATATATATACAGTACTATGCAAAAGTTTTAAGCAGGTGTGAAAAAATGCTGTAAACAAAGAATGCTTTCAGAAATGGAATTGTTATACCATTAAATCACCAAAAAAGGATTTAATGTAAGCGTACTAAAATACTTTGTCCACCTACAAAGCTCTCTTTCTGTGGTTAATTACAGCTCCAACTGCTCGCTTTGTCTTTCTATCCCTTGATTTACTAATCTCTCATCCTCTCTAAGCTGGCTCATCACATCTGTTTGCTGACCTTGAGCTGTTCCTGATCTCGTGTGTGTGTAGTGTATGTGTATAATGTGGCGAGAGAGAGAGAGAGAGAGAGAGAGAGAGAGAGAGAGTCCTTATGTCCTTATGTTGTTCTGCAGTTAATTGTCTTGGTGAGTTGCAGTTATTGATGTAGTTTGTGTGTGTGTGTGTGTGTGTGTGTGTGTCTGTGTGTGTCTGTTGTGTGTGTGTGTGTGTGTGTGTGTGTGTGTGTGTGTGTGTGTGTGTGTGTGTGTGTGTATGTGTGTGTGTGTGTCTGTGTGTGTCTGTGTGTGTGACGGATGGAGCATTAACAGAATTAACTTGGTTGATCTTTTCAGGATTACCAAGGGTGATGGGTTCACAGAGGAGGGAGGGCAATGGGTATACACGGCTGAGGTGCTTTAGATATACTCTCTGAGAGAGAGAGAGAGAGAGAGAGAGAGAGAGAGAGAGAGAGAGAGAGAGAGAGAGTTTCCTTTCCTAGCAGCAGGAATAGGATTTTGCCTGTAACGTGTGACTGTTTGCACACCCTGCCAAACTCTGACAGTCTCTGTCTCTCTCTCTTTCCTGCAGCTTGGCCTACCTAAGCAGACCGTACCTGATAGAGACCAAATGTCCAATGGCAGCACCAGCATTAGCAGCAATAGCAGTAGTAACTTAAACAGCAGTAGCAGTTTTAGTGACAGTCGCATTAAGACTAATAATGTTAATTGCAGTTGCATGAATATGCAGAATGGTGCCAGTCTCAGCAGCAGCACTAAGAAGAGTAGCACCAGTTGCATGGCTTGTAGCACTGAAACTATTAGTGACTTTGTTGGAAGTAATAGTAGCTGTATAAGCTATAATGTTACAGGTGATGTTCACAGTGCAAGCAGTTCAAGCATAAACAGCTGCATTAAAGCACGTAATAGGAGTGGTGGAGGTAAGAGCTCTAGTGTAGGTGCTAATGGCAGTAGTGTTGGTTCTTGTAACAACGGAAGGGAAACTGTGACAGCTCCTAGGGAGAGTAGCTCTCCACTGTCCTCCTCTCTTGGGAGGGGTCTTCAGGAAGAGGAGGCGGAGCTCAGTGAAAGAAGTGGGCAGCTTCTGGACAGCAACAGCAGCACCTCCTCAGTCAGCTCCTGTGTCTCCTCACCTCTCAGCCAGCCACCCGACAGCTCCAGCACAAATGGTAAGAGTCCTGAGAGGGATGGGAAAAGAGGGAGTGTGGCCTTTTATGCTCATTTGTGCTTTTTTAAGAGCTGACACTATTGACTAATATTTGCTTTCCAATGATCTACCAATAATTTTAAGCGAGTACAGTTAAAAATATGCAATATCCAACCTTACAGAATACTTAGTTCTTAAAACTCTTTTTTTTACTCACAGGGATCCATCATGCAAGTTAAAAACTAATTACTGTTCATTCACTGAGGTTATAACCTATAATATGACATTGTCACTTTTACTTTATTTAGCTTTATTGTCGTCCTCAATCCTTTAATTAACCTGTGGCTCAAGTGACCCATGACCATCCTTCCCTCATCATCTTATCCTTTTTTCCAGACAAATGGAAACATAGTTTAATCATTATAGTTCATAAAAGACATTGCATTATTAATATATTTTAAGTATACAGATTCAGTCAGCTCATTGTAATCTCAACATATTGTGAATGAAAAAAAAATGCTGCATAAATGATGTTGCACAACGCATAACACAGAAAGTGTTAAGGAGCAGGATATATACTAGACTGGGGTGTTGATTGGTGCTGTTATTATGCAAGCTTAGTATTCAAACAATGCCATTACTTTTGATTGCATAGTTTCAATTCTCCATGATACGCAAGGTCACAGTTTTGTATGGAAAAATCACACTATCACACATCCATTCACCCCATATCCCAGTCTGCAGATCATTTTAAACTGTTGTCAAAACATTTATGCATTGAAAAGCTGACAGATATATTTATCTATGGATACATCTTGCTTCAAACTTGATGTATTGTAGTAGTGTATTGTGTAATTGATTGCCTGCTATTCATCTAGATATTGTGGATTGTTTTGCTGACCTTACTGCTGAATTGCCAGCAAGCTGTGCACTTAGTTAAAGCGAAATCCATTAACTGCTCTTTTTCTCATCTGTTTCAGAGGCTAAGGGTCGGGAAGGCTTAGAGAGTGGTTATTCTTCTCTAGAAAAGACAAGATCTGACACTGAGGACACGCAGACTGGATGTGACCCACACTACAGGTGTGAAGCCTCTGGCTGCTTAAACACCTCGCCCAACACCTTGCTAACTGAACTCACAAAATTTACCCAGAAACAGTTCTGCTGAAGATTGGTTTAAAAACTTTGAGCAGTGACAGATAGATAATGAATTAGAAGAGCAGGGATAGAGGCAGGCACACACATCAGGACGATACATGCTCAGGCCTGGAAGAAATGAAACACACAGAACACACAGCCCTGGAAGAGAGGAAGTCCATCGGTTGTTCGGAAAACAGCGCAGGTAAAAGATGTTGGTGGCATTCATGTGCTCTAGTATCAAACATCCATCTCTGAACCTTCTTCTATGGTTAAGAAGGCCTTAAACTAAGTCTAATATTTCATGATTTAACACATTTAAAGTCATTCCTTTGCAATCTATTTTTTTTTTTTTTAATTATAAATGTAAAAAAAGTATTACAAAATTCTCAGGTCAGTCTGAATTTTTTTTTTTATTAGGTGAAAGAGTGCTGGACTTGCTCCTACTGTCAGCAGCTTGCAAATGTCTTTTTAGTCTTCATGTATACTTCAGTAAATCCTAACAGTTCTGCTCTTAACAATATGCTTTACCAAAAAAAAATAATATTAGCCACATTAAACCCATCCCATATTTACATTTGAGGCATTTAGCAGACACTCTTATCCAGAGTGACTTCCACATCCTAATTACAGGGACAGTCCCCCCTGGAGCAACTCAGGGTTAAGGGTAGCGCCAGAGGTGGGAATCTTGGACCTCTTGAGCCATAGGTCCATAGGCAAGCACCCTACCACTAGACCACCGCTACCCCTGATTTCAGCAACACCTAAGAAACGTGTGTCTAAAAAATGCACTTTTCTTTCTGTATTCCATGGGAAATAATTGCTGTTTTTGGTCTACCTGTGGTGCAATTCAGTATGTGTTGAATGTTTCAGGAGGTCAGAAGTGATTGAGCATTTTGAGAAGGAAAATGGTATGCATTCTCATGCCAGCGAGGCATATTCATCATCTTCATCCTGCTCTTCCTCTACTACTGAACATGATCATGAAAAAAGAGCAAGTCAGTGCACGGTCGGTAAAAAAAACCCACACACAACAAAACTGAAATATTCTGATGATGTGATGATGTCTTTGGACGTGTTACAGTGATGTGCTATTCCAAAACCTGCTCTTAACATAGATGTTGTTCAGTTAAGTGGGTTTCTATCTGCAGATGTTGGTTCACAAGCACTATGATTCTGGGGTCCCACCAACCTCCACTGGCCGACGCTCCAAATCACTGGAACGCAGTGTGGCTGAAAATACCTCCATGGTAAATTCTATAAGTCATGACAGTGATGAAAATAAACTGTAATTATTTGCAATTATGAAGAATTGTTGCATTGAATGATGATGAAGAAAATTCTGATCTTCTGGTTTTGCAGCCTGAATTACTGAGCTTTAAAAAGGGATGGATGACAAGGCTGGGAGAAGATGGAAAGGTAATACGAATGCATGTCCACAGTCAATTTTTATGTTAACACAGAGGCATGATGTGGGCTTGATCATCTTATGTCATTGCAGTGGCGGAAACACTGGTTTGTTCTCACTGACCAGAGTTTAAGATTCTACCGGGACTCAGTTGCTGAAGAGGTATTGCTTGCATATAATGGTAGAATTTTTGTTTGACTGGATTTCCTGGTCCCATTAACCATGTCTTGATATAGTGGGCAATTAATACCATTAATTTTTTTCATGCATAATCAAACATAATCGTTGTTCACACAGTTACAGTCAGAAACATTCATCCCCCAAAGATTATAAGGACTTAACAGTTTCAAAGAGATAAATTTAGCTTTGGATGACTTCTTTCTCAGTTTTATGTGAATTCACCCTAAGAAAATATTTGTGAGAAACTTGATATTTTAACAATATAGCCATTTGACACTTTTTCAATCCCTTTACAACACTGGTGTTTTTAAAACCTTCTGCTAGTTTTTATGGTCAAAACATAATTAAGTCTAAGGAATTCAATAATGGTTCGTAATGGTTAATTAGCTTCAACTGTGAGGAATAGATAAACTCCACCCATAAAATTGCTGAAGGTGAGTTTTAATAAGACTTTCACAAAAGCTAAGAGAAGAAAATGATTTAATTGCGCCTGAAAGGCATCAGGTAGAAGACCTCCCAAGAGGCACCATTGTAAGCATAAGCATGTAAGCATTAAAACAATTTAAAACTCGGCCCATCTGCAAACCTGCCTGGTTGGGGGAGGAAGGCCAAAATATAATCTAGAGCTATTAGCAACTTAGTCGAGACAGAAAAAAGAAAAAGAAAAAAACTGGACTTTCTATCAAGACTATGGTCCCAAAAACATCTCCAAGCTGACCAAAGCTTGGTTGAGAAATAGAACGTGGAATGCCCTTCTCAGTCTCCAGATTTAATTCCCATTGAAATACTTTGGTGGGATTTAATAAGGCAGTTGAAGCATAGAATCCATCATACATCAGTGATCTAGAGGCTTCGGCACATGAAGAAGGTGTAAGAAGACTGTCAGAACTTACCAAAAACATTTTTCAAAGATGGGGAATAAGTAATGGTGTTCATATACATTAATGACCAAAGTTTTTTTTTCTCAACGTTGACTCAAAGCTGAGAACAGAAGGTCAAATAACTCTATTTGTTGTTTAATGAAGCTTTTTGTTATATATTTTCATGAATCTTAATTCATATCTATTATGTCTTTTAAGGTAAGGGGTATGAATATTTCTTGGTTTTTTTTGTATTGGTGCTATAGCTTTTTTGTGAGCCTATTTCACTATCCTATAAGTGACAAGAATAATGTTAATCATTAATCAGTGTTGCTTGATATTCAATTTATAATATTTTATTTAATAAATTAATTCTGAGGACATGACACAGCCAACAAATTGCCACATTACAACCACTTCCTTGAATGCTGGTTATTTTATACTAGTAAATCATATTTATCTGATTTATATGATTCACTTCCAGTAATCAGTGGTTATTTTATAGGCTGCAGATCTGGATGGTGAGATCAACTTGTCCACTTGTTATGACATAACAGATTTTCCTGTGCAAAGGAACTATGGCTTTCAGATTCATGTGAGTACATTAAGCCTTTCGTGTATGATTTGTGGGTGCTATGTGAAGGTGATATGATACTATGTTCTCTGTGAACAGACTAAAGATGGAGTTTTTACACTCTGTGCAATGACGTATGGAATACGTCGGAACTGGATTCAGGCAGTTATGAAGAATGTTCAACAACCTTTTGCCCCAGATGTCACAAGGTAGCCCCTTCACCCTACTATCAGTTATGTAAATCTTCTGTGTCAGAATTAAAGGCCCATAAAAAATCTGTTACTGATTCATTTAATTTATTTTAACTTTTTTCTTTTGTTATGCAACCAGGAAAATTGCTTCTAAAAAATCCAGGTCTGAACTAGCATAGAAGTCCTTTCTCCACTGTGTACAGTTCATGTGGTGGTGGTGATGTGCAATGTTTTGTGTTTAGGTTAAGATATAATTTGTATCTTTTTTGCATTCTTTCTCAGCCCTGTCCCACAAAAGCCACCACTTTCTTTTTCGGGACATAAAGACACCACCTCTTCAAAAACATTCTACTCAGAGGTGGAGAAGCGGAGTCGCATTAGTGAACGTCGGAAAGAGGGCCGTTATAAAACCTTTGATTGGGCAGAGTTCCGTAACAGGCAAGAGAAAAGGGAAGACCTTACCAGGAAGTCAGATTCCAGATCAGAGCCAGCCTGTGCCCCTCCTGCTCCTGTGTCGTCTCCAGAAGAACCTATCACAACCAGGTCCTCTGAGGAACCCGCGGAGAGAGGGAAGCCTTACCTCCATGAAACAACATTTGATTCACAGACTTCACACATGAAAGAGCCCACTGACATACCGACCAACTATTGGTCATTCACGGATGCCTCAGTTAATGTTACCTCTGAACAGTGTGGTCAGGAGCGAGAGGGTGACGGTGTGGGCATCTCCAATGGCATTTGTATTGCACAAGTGGAAAATAAGCCTGAGGAAAAGAAGAGACAGGTATTCATATCATGAAGAACATGTGGCAGTTAAAGTAACCAAAAGTACAATAAAGGCTTTCATGCAGTGATCCATCCATCTATTATCTTAATTCCTTATCTGGACTAGTGTCAAAGTAGGTCTTGGGGCCTATCCCACCCTCAGGGGAAACACAGAAAGGATTTTTTTTGTTGTGGAACAACCGTGATGTAACAGCATTATTTGGATATCAGGCCCACATGGTGTTATTTCTTTTTTATTAACTGTACTTTAATGATTTTTTGCAGATTACTTCAATGTCACCAGAATCATTCTCTTCATCCTCTGTCCAGACAGAGTGGGAATGGGAAGTGGAGCTTCAATCTCTCCACAGTGAACTGAAGTCAGAGCATGAGAAAAGTGAAAGGGAGGTGAAGGAGCTGAAACTCATCGAAGCCCGTCTGCATGCTGAGTTGAATGATGGTCAGGATCGCCTGCATGAGTCAGAGTCAAGACTGCAGAAAGCAGAGGCCACCTTAAAGGAAAAGGATGATGCTCTAGAGGAACTACGTTGTTGTTTGGAAGATGTAACAGGACGTCTAAAAGCTACAGAAGAAGCACAGGCTTTGAAAGACGTCCGCCTGGAAAGACACTTGCAGCTCCTCCAGGAAAGCCAGGAAAGGGAGAGGAGGAGCCTAAGCGATAGTCTTGATCATGCAGAGAAACATAAGAAAAAACTGGAAGAGCGGCTGGAGCAGATGGAAGCAGATTTGAAAAATTTACCTTTAGTGGGCAGAGTGGCAGAGTTAGAAAGGAAATGCCAGGAACTGCAGAACCAGCTGGAGGAGTCAGAGAGCGAAGTTGGCAGACTGCAGGTGCGGCTTCAGAATGAAGAGACGTTATATTATGATATGGAGCACGATTATGAGCGAGTGTGCGAGGAACTGGAATGTGTGCGTGGTGCCCTCCAGGACTGTGAGAGAATGTGTGAGGAACGCTTTGGAGCCAAACTTGAGCAGCAACAGCAAGAGCTCAACAGAAAGGAAAGGGAGTTGCAAGAGGTACTTATCAAAATGGCTGCATTGGGCACCAGTCTGGAGGAGACTGAATGCCGGTTAAAAGAAGCTCAGAGCCACCTTCAGAATGGCAGTGTTAGGCTGGCTGAGGAACAAGATCTATACAGTCATTCAGATGTTGGGACAAAGGTTAAAAGTAGTGGGGGCAGTGGAACAGAAATGCAACCACTTGCTCAGGGAGATGAATCAGAGAGAGTGATCTCAGTGATACAAGCATTGGAAAGCAAGTTGTGCGACACGGAAGAAAGGCTCCGGGAGATCACTGTTCATTTGCAGGAGAAGCAACAACTTCATACTCTCAACGATGAAAGTCCACGGAAAATACAAAAGTCCATTAGGTCCCTGAAGGCAGCAGCTACAACAGAGGATCTAGACAAGCAGCAGGGTGGTCAACATTGGCATTGCCTACAGGGGGTGATGCTAGAAAGAACTGCTGCTAATACTAATGCTAATATTCCTAATGGAATGATTTATTCCAATTTCCAACAAGGCCTGCAACAAGAAAGTGAGTTTCCAGAGAGGTCTCTTACTCTGGGCATGGTAAGCAGGATCTTATCCCTTGAGGCAATGGTCATCCAGAGGATGGCTTCAGCCCTAGAACGTCCCAACAGGGAGTTGCTTCAGAAACTTGCTGAGCTGCAGGTCCAGGCTAAGGCCCTGAGAGAAGCTCAAAATGGGAGCCTGGTAAAGACAGTGGCAGGGAATTATTTGCAGTTCTTCTCTTGCTATCAAGAACTGGACGAGACAAAAGGTTTCACACTGGGGCAGATTGAGATCTGCAGACTATGTGTGAGAGCAGAACTAGCATACCTCACGTACACCCTGCACACACATAACTCGGAAGAACACCAAGAATTGGACATCTTTAAATTTTCATCCTGGTCTCTGTCTGAGGCCGACTCACCTGGTACCAGAAAAGAAAAGGCCTCTAAGCTAAACGTCAGGCTAGCTGACATCAGCCCGCCTGAACTAGCCCCATATAGTGAGCAGATCCAAAATGACCCAAAAGAGGAGACCTGCCCCAGGGAAACAGAGTTTAAATGCACAGGCAGTGAGAGCCTAGCCACAGAGCTGCATCTGCAGGCCAAAATGCTTCAGGCCCTCTCTGTCCAGTTGCAGACTGAAGATGATGACTTAGACATGTCTGAATTACCTCCAGCCATTCTGCGGGCTGTCCTATCTAGGGCCACTGTGGCATATGTGACAAGCCGCCTGCGCTTGGTTCTACAGCAGCAATTGCATGACCTGCGAGAGCAGAGAGAGCGGGCCATGTGTGAATGCCGTGCTGTGTGCCGGAGCATAGAGGCACTTTTTCAGGAACAGACCGAGCGCTATGAGGAGAAACTGCGTGAAGGTCGTGTGGTGATTGAAATGGCTGAACTGGGACGTGTCTCTGCAGAGACTGATGCTCAGATAAGGGGGCAGGAGGTGCAGCGTCTGGAGGCAGAGTTTGAAGAGAAGGTCCAAGAGCTTCAACGAATCCATGAGGAGGAGATGACTCGTCTTCATGGATATTACACTCAGAGCCGGTCGCGGGCTGTTACCCCGTCAGATTCCTGCAACGGAGATGAGAATGCTTGCGCGAGTGCTTTGAAAGAGCACATCAGAGAACTGGAGGAGCAGGTTAGCTGCCTGGAAGATGAGCTTCACAGTGGAGATGTTAACTCCCTGCGAAATGCCTATGAGCAAGAACTGGAAACACTGAAGGTACTAACCCTTGTATGCTTTCAAAGAAGTCTGGATTGTTTACTCTGTAGTGTTCATGTCATGCATCTGTTGCAATGTTAGAATGGTAGTTCTGGCAAAAAGAGAGGAACCAAAATCAGTTAATCCAGTTATGGCCAATAACTGGCTTATAAAAAGCTCTATTAACTCATTTTTTTCAGAGGTTTCTTTATCTATCACCCAATAAAAAAACAAACTTTTCCTTGCATCCTCTTTTGCTTGCTTACTCTGCATCCAGAAATAGGCATGCTGGTGGTGACAAGTTAATATTCTTTTTTTTTGCAAAGAATGTGTTTCTTTTTCAGTGAAATCAGCTTGCCTATTGTTTCACATAAGATAATCAAAGCTTGCAAGCCCTAGAATCAGCTATTACTACAGCAATACAGTTAGAGCCCAACTCTTCACTAGACCAGTGTGGACTACACTGTAATAGGCTATAATACAATAATCATTGCATTTTAAAAGAAGTGGTAGATTTGATGCGTATACATTGAAGTATTTGAGCTGATATAAATGATTGTGAGAAAGGTCTATATAAAGCTTGCCCTTAAGGCTGTAAAATCTTTGTTTGCTGGTTCTAATCTGCTTTGCATGTGTGTAGGCTACGTGTGAGTTTGGCTTTAGCAGCATGGAGCAGAGCCATCAGAGAGTGATTGAAGAGATGCAGAGGCAGCACCAAATAGAGGTGGAGCAGTTGAAAGAGGAGAGAGAGAAAGTGCTGCAGGAAGAAACAAATGCCACAATTGCAGGTATTACTCAACCTTACAGTGCTGCTGCTATCTATGTCAAAAGTGCAGATGTCAACCTAACACCAAATTGACTTTTACTTCTTTTTACATGTAAAAGCATTGCACAGTTCTGTATTGCATAAAACTAATCTGTGGTAAAAAAAAAAAACAAAAAAACATAAATGTAAATCTGATTCATCTCTGTTTATGTGCATATTAGTAATGATAATGAACTAACATGCATCTGTTTTAAAAGTAAAAGCACAACCAAGCCCAAATTAAAACTTTTATCATTGCTGCTTTTTTTTGCTAAAAATATATTTAATCACACAGTGGTGCTTCAGTATTATCAACAGCTTTTCACTTTAAAGACAAAAAGAAAAAATGCTTTTGAAAACCATAGTTGCTTTAAGGTGGGTTTTGGAGGGTAAGCTGTTTTTGGAGGCTGACTCTTTACATTAGATTGCAATTTCAGTACAGCAGAGAGCTAAGATAGCTAGGAACCATATTCTATGTAGTTACTGTATTCAAACTGACAAACTGCAAAAAGCCAGAATCTAAAAGGATTTTAAGTTATTTATTTTATGCTGACTAATGATAGAATGTGGTGGTTGAGCTAAGAGGTGCACAAATGGTAACTTTTTAAGCTGGTAAGCTGTATGTCAGATGATTGGTTGACCTTAAAGAAACTCCCTGGGATTTTTTTGACATAGTTGCATCATTTTTGCTGGGTGAGCAAAAAATAACAAAAAAAAAAAAACAAGAAAGTCTAATGAATGAACATTAAAAGAATGTTATGCAACAGTACAGAATACTGCACAACAAACCAATCTCAGTATAGCCGTATAATGGTGAGTGGTGATTAGATACAATTTGTATTCATGTATTAGTTATTTTTTGAGTTTATGTATATGTTTAGCCATTGAGGCCATGCGCAAAGCTCATAAGGAGGAGCTGGAGAAAAGTCAAAAAGCCCAGTTGAGTGGAGCCAACACAGACATCAGCAAGTTGCGAGCACAATTCGAGTGAGTGCATTAGATTTCACCTCTGTTTATGTTTGTGAACATCTGAAATCTAAATCAGTATTCTATAGTTTGTGGATTTCTACTACCTCTTTAACCTGTGTGGTTGTGCATGATTGCATGTTTTGCAGAGAGGAGCTGGAGTCGTTACACAGGGAGCTGGAGGTGCTGTCAGAGCAGTATTCTCAGAAATGCCTGGAGAATGCCCACCTGAGTCGAACCATAGAGACAGAGAGACAGGCTCTGAGCTCCACCGAGAGAGAGAATCAGGAGCTCCACACTCGCAATTATGTGAATGCTCTAATAGCTCATCAGCATGCACACATACACACACACACACTCAATTTAGAGTAACAACATACTGATTAACAACTGTGTGTGTGTGTGTGTGTGTGTGTGTGTGTGTTGTAAAGGAATTGAATAAGCACTTGGTGGCTGAGCTCTCACTCATGCAGTCTTCTATAAATGGAGGAGGGAATCATGCACTACTACCTCAAGGCAAAGATATGTATCAGCTAGAGGTAAACTCACTCAAAATATCACTGCAAATTCTAATGCAGTGCATATACAATGCAACATGTTAGTTTTGGAAAGTGAAACACAGAAATCAGATACCATCAGATAAATTAAACGTAACAAAAACTATCAGTGAATGATTACTTTGCATAATGACTGATAGGTTTGAATTGGGTCTGCAGCAAATATTTTGTTAATTTGATATTTAAATACAGTTTGAAAAGAACAACTGAAACCTGAGATGTGTACCATTTTTGGAAACCACACACTTTTGTTGCAAACTAACATTTCAGGCTAAATTCTCACTCTCCTCCAGCTTTGTGTGTGAATTTACTGAAACCTACATATGTAGATAGTGTGCAAAAACCTGTTGCCGTCCGGTCACTAGAGGGAGCCTAACAGTTTTAGTGAGACCTGAGAGTGAGGCGTAGTGGAGTGGGGTGGTGGTGGTCTAGTGGTGGGTACTTGCCTATGGACCTATGGCTCAAGAGGTCCCAGGCTCAAATCCAGCACTACCACCACTGGGTCCCTGAGCAAAACCCTTAACCCTGAGCTGCTCCAGGGGGACTGTCCCTGTAATCAGCACATGGATGTCACTCTGGATAAGAGCGTCTGTTAAATGCCGTAAATGTAAATGTAGTAATCAGGAACAATTCCCCACAACAGTCATTCCCTATCTTAAGGCCAATGATGTTGCTGGGTAGTTTCATGACTTTGGCAGCTAATTTGGTAAAGCCCCATGAATTTCCTCTCGTGCCTCCCTGCTCTCTTTCTTTGTTGCCATCAGAACTTAACCCTCAAGCCTGGGTTTTTCTGGCGTTGCACTCTTTTGTGTTGCCACTCAAGTTTTCCCTCTCAAAAAAACACACATACACACATGCAGAAAGAGGACATTTGGGATTTAAAGTCTCCCTTATTCATGCTGAGATTTGCTTAAATTTCCATTGTGTCTCTTTACAGCCCAGCAGTCCGTCTTTCAAACTTGTTTTATGTCCCTTTTGAGGCTTTGCCGGCTTTTTTTTCCCACCTGTTTTTGGCCCATTTGGTTTCCACCTGTTTGTAAGCACCATATTTAGTTATTTGTGCTTGTCAGCTTGGATTCTCTTAGGGTTTATCATAAAGTATTATTAAATGCCTCTTCTTTATCTTTTCCTAAATGTATTGCCTGATAATTACAGTAATTGGATAATTATAGATCATTATATTGTACACAACTGTAGATTGTGCAGTAAAATCAATAAAAATGAACTGTATCTGTGTATAGGTAACTCTTAGGGTAAAAGAATCAGAGATTCAGTGCCTGAAGCAGGAGATCAGTTCACTGAAGGAGGAGCTGCAGGCAACAAACAAAGTAACAAACTTCAGTTTCAAATCTGCAACTTTATATGCAATTTCATACTTTCCTTTTGCATCTTATTCTATTCAGCTCTACTCTACTGTGTGTGTGTGTGTGTGTGTGTGTGTGTGTGTGTGTGTGTGTGTGCATGCATGTGTATTTGTTCAGCACTCCAAAGAGCTCCTGTATGAGTCGAATGCTTTAGGAGTCAAATTTCCAAGTGACTCCGCTAAACCTAGAGCTGAGCCTTACAGCTTTCAGGGCTACAGATATGGTAAGTAAAAACACTCACCAGCTTAAATCTTTCCAATTGGACGTCTAGAGATTAATGATGTGTGTTGCAGATTTGATGAAGACAAGAAGTAATCCTGAATTCATGAGGGAGCGCTCTAAACGAAAACACCCAGCCAGGTCTAAGGTTAGAACAGCTTTTTGGGCCAGGTAAACCTTGTGTCAGTTATGGAACCATTTATATAATCCACTAACCCACTTTTTCTCTCTCTGTCTCTTTCATCCATTCTCCATTGCTCCTTTTTCCTTTCCAGAGTCTAAGGGATGGACTTTCTCTTCAGGAGAAAATGAAGCTTTTTGAATCAGATGAAAAAAGTTAGAAAGGTCTAACTGTGTGCCTGGGTTTTTGTGTGTATTTTTCATGACTGTTACTCTTAGTGAGTTTTATTAAGATTTAAAACTGTTACATACATAGTGAATGTCTTGATCGTGCTTTCATCATTTATGGTGAGCTTTGTCTTTAGGTATGTCCATCAACAGGATAACACCTTCATTGATTTGTCATGTGATGCTGATGATTTGCGGTGTTACATCTGTCCTTTTATTATAGGTTGATGTATATTAGTTTTAGTTCATTTTAAAACTTTGTATCTGCTTGATTTAAGAATAAAATTGAGATCCTCTTTCATAGTGTTTGAATTCATTTTTCAACATTATTTCAATCACAGGTAAAACTGGGGCAGCGGTGGCCCAGTGGTTAGGGAGTTGACCCCATGATTGGAAGATCATGTGGAAGGGGTTCAAACCCCTTACCAGTAGGTTGCCCTGAGGTACCCTTGAGCAAGGTACCATCCCTGTCACTGCTCCCTGGGTGCTTTCATAGCTGCCCCCTGCTGCATGGTGTTTGTGTGCATGGGTTAAATTCAGAGGTCCAGTTTTGTTGTGGTTCACTGTGTGCTGTGCTGTGACCTTGCAATGACAATAATAGTCACTTTCACTTTTTTCACTATGGACAATAAGATGAGCTGTAGTGCTTCACTGTTTTTCTTTGCTGTTCTCTGAAGGTGAAGTGTAGTAAGATTCCTGTTTTGCAACTTTTGCATCTGAAAATTCACTTTTCAAAACACTTTTTATATTATTTTAGGTTCGCTCCTTCTCTAAGCATTACTTTTCCTATCATTTCTGGCTAACATGGTGGTCGTTACATTGCTCTGCAACCAGTTGTGCGGCATAATCTGCTGAAAATTAGGCCTCTTGGTTGGATTGAACTGCAGACACCACCGAATCAGATCGCAGCATCTGAGACAAGTTGTGAGATATTTCTGAGTGAATTTCCAAAATTCGACCATGAAAAATACAGTGTTAGGAACAAATACATGAAAGCACAAATTTCCAGAGTTTTTAAGTTTCGGTTCCTCTTCATTACAAGATGAGACTTTTTTTTCTTGCACGCCAATGATTCTATGTATCTTACCATCAGACAGGTGCTCACTGAAAGATAAAAGGTCATCAAGGACATCTATTTCATTGTTTTATGGAAGACATCCAAAAACCATCCAGCACATTAGCAGACCCAGCGACCAAGCAGTTGCAGGAATGGCATGATATCTCCTCTCAAGAACAAATTCAGTATTTAAGCATACCTGATAACATATGAGAAACAGAAAAAAGTGAACAAGCACAGAATTTAATTTAAATATATATATAAATATATATATATATATATACACAGCACTGTGCAAAAGTTTTAGGCAGGTCTGAAAAAATGCTGTAAACAAAGAATGCTTTCAGAAATGATTTTTATCAATTTATAAAATGCAAATTGAGTCAACAAAAGAAAAATCTAAATCAGATCAATATTTGGTGTTACTACCTTTTGCCTTCAAACCAGCATCAGTTCTTCTGGCCCCCACAGAGCCCTGATCTCAACATCATCAGAGTGTCTGGATTACATGAAGAGACAGAAGGATGTGAGGAAGCCTACATCCACAGAAGATCTGTGGTTAGTTCTCCAAGATGTTTGGAACAACCTACCAGCCGAGTTCCTTCAAAAACTGTGTGCAAGTGTCCATAGAAGAACTGATGCTGTTTTGAAGGCAATGGGTGGTCACACCAAATATTGATTTATTTATTTTTTTTACAGTAACCTCGGGGCAACCTATTGGGAAGGGGTTCGAACCCCCGATCCTCCGGCCAACACCCTAACCACTAGGCCACCACTGCCCCTATAGTTAAAGGTAACATTATAAATATAAATATAGTAAATATAGTTAAAGTTAAAGTTTGAAACAAGCTCAGAACCTTTAGGCCATCTGAAATGTGTGTTCCCTCGCACACTGATCCAAAAACTTCCTTCCCCAAGTTTCTCTCCAATTATGAAATGAGAGGCAAAAGTGTCTGTGGAAAAGAGACACTATGAAAATCAACTTACTTGATGCCATTTATCATGTTTATAAACCAGCTTTACAGACCACAAAGGGCACTGACCTGGCTTGGTGGCTTCCTTCTTTCTTCTTGTCTCTTTTTTAGGCCTTTTCACTGCCCCCTTACTCTTCTTACACTTCCTCACCTGAGGAGCTTTATTTCTGAGAACTTTGCCTGTCCCCTGTGCAGCATTCTGTCTGCATCCCTCCTCTGTCTTTTTCCTCTTTCTCCTTGGTATATCTGAATAAGGAATGATAATGGTAATATTTAATGTCGTTTCATGTAACTTAAACTAAATTTGCTACTCGCATACGTTCTGTACGTTGTGGGATATGTTTGAGTTTTCTTTGCAAATAAAATACAATTTAAAATGTAAAATATAAGATGATCATAATAAATGCCATGACTGATGTATTTAAACCCTTCAAGGATATCCAGATGCTCATTAACATTTCAGATATGCACAAATCATGCTGAACAGTGGGACACCCAAGTGTCCCCAGCACTAAACTTTTACAGGATTGGTATTATGCCCCCTAGAAGTATAGTTCATGAGTACAGTTTTCAAACATGCCTGAGAACAAATAGGAAAAGAAACAAGCTGATCAGAGCACAGAATTGAAGTTCTTTACAGTCATTGAACTACTGATATTCTGATTTCTTCTCAAGACCATACATAGTTTATGAATTTTTTAATACTTCCCTTGCGCCACAGACTCCAGCTTACCTGCAAAAGCACCATAACCATTTTTCCTCATCAAGTTTGTTTTTTTAACAGTCTAGTTAGATGTCCTGATGCTTAATTCTGCATTACCTGGAGCATTATGGTCCAGGTTGTCGCTTCACTCATGTAACTTCCAAATAGGTCAAGGTGAGGTAATTGTATATCAGTTTTGATGGATATTTTGAATGGTAAATGTTAACGTTAGTGTTTTTGCAATTGAGGTAAACATTGTAACGTCTGTAGCGTGAGAGAGACTGTAAAACTATTTATTTCTGTTTTCTGAAGAGTGTTTTTGCATCAATCCATACAAAAAAATATCTGCTTGTTTTTTTTTTTAAATCATAATGAAAACTCTGATAATGTCTCTTTAAATGATATATGGAATTTGCACTTTAAGGAGTTTATTATCCTTATCTTGGCTACTTCTTTATATAATCCAGGTTTATATAATCCTAAAGTCAATTAAAAATGGATTTCTAAATAACTCTAAAATGTAAGAATTTGTACATTTTATTTATTTTTTTACAGTATTTTTTGCCAACACATTTTAACTGCACTAATGCAGGTTGTTTAATGTTCCACCAAAAAGACTGACACAGGTTTTTAGACTTTTGACCATTTCAAAATCACAACTATTTACAGAAGGCGTAGGTATATTTCAGAAGTAATTGGTTCTGTTTCTCTGGAACCTATTGATTTATTTCTCAAGTGTTGAAAACAGTTTAAATCTGCAGCACAGTCGGGATTGTGTAAAATGATTTAAAAATCTGTGAACATATCTACTTCATCGTGCATTACATTATGGGGGTGGTGGGGGTCTAGTGGTGGGATACTTGCCTATGTACCAAGAAGTCACAGATTCAAATCCCACCTCTAGTACTAGCACCATTGGGTCTCTGAGCAAGACCCTTAACCTTGAGTTGTTCCAGGGGGACTGTCCCTGTAGTTAGGAAATGGAAGTCGTTCTGGATAAAAGCATCTGCTAAATAATGTAAATGTAAATGCATTACACTATGGCAAAAATAATTTCCAAATTAAGTAGACAACAAAAGCACTTGTCTATATAAAGTAACTCAGTTCAGAGTTTAGTAGACTGTAATTGTTTATTTGCATTTAAAAACATTGGTCTTTGTCCTCTAAGTGGTCTGTGCTTCCCTTTGTAGTTTCTGTTTCTGACCGTTAGATGTCATACTGGCTCTCTGATTGAAAGAAGCCACTGGGCAGGCTCCTCTTTTGGTGTCTTCAGTGAATGGGCACGTTTAGGTGGTTAAGCTAAATCACAGTCTCATTGCTTGGATTACAATAATGAATGTCTACTGAAGTGAGTAAAAGTTTATCAGTCTGGTATTTTATGGAATTGTGTTTTCTTAATTCTGAAATATGAACTGATATTCCTGCTTGTGTGAGGTGTGAGGACTGTTTGCGTGAGTTGGGGTGAGATAGTTAAGTCTAAGGCCAGAGGGAAAAATGGAACCATTGCTACATCTGTTGAAAACATTCTTGCCTCCCAGCAGTGCCCAATTATCCTGAGAGTGAGATTTTTTAAGCTTATTGACCAGCAGGGAAAAACCTTTAGATTGTTTATCTTGATGGTGATAGGACCTTTGAAAAATGACATGCATTTTTAGCTTTTTTCCCCACTAGTGGTTAATGCAGAAGATAGTCAGATGGATTCCAGTGGTGGTGAAATGTATTTATACAATGCCTGCCAGGCAATGTTTTGAATGAACACATGAAAGACAAATTTGTGAAAAGTGTTGTAGAGGAATGTATTTCTGCCCTGCAAAAAACAGCAAATAAATGTAATAGTTTAAATGTCTGAAATGTAAATGTACATGTGTTTATGCTTGTATGTCATCTATAGGTAAAGAGTTTGAGTTAATTTACAATCATTTTCAAGCTCAATATCTGCATTGTGCAGACAATTGCTTTCACTAAATATCCTGTGAAAACTATTGTTCTGCCTTTTAAAACAGATGAAAGGATGAAAAAGCTTTCAGAACCGTTCCCTACTATAATTCCCATACCAATTATACCGACAGGATCTGGACAGCCTTATCATGCAAACACAGGCCGTACCAAACCTCATTCTGCAACACAAGTTCTAATGTTCCAGTGTTTGCACTGTGGTCTCAGTCAAAGCAGTTTGTGTTGTATTTCTGGCCTGTTTAGGTGATTGAGAGAGAGAAATGAAGCAAACAGCAGGGTTGTGTGTTCCTTGATTAAATTCCCGATGCCTGCTTTGTGTGTAATGAGTAATGAATTATTTATGTCACTTTGAAACGGTGATCTCTTCATTATGGAGAGATTAGACAACATTGATTAAATGCAGAATTTAAAGTTCATACGTGTACATGTCTCTCTATCTCTCTATTTCTTTCGTTCTTTCTCTTTCCCCCTCTCTCTCTGTATCTGCGTGTGTTTGAGTGTCCATCCTCTTCAGTTCTTCTGTCAGGGCATTTGCGTCACCATGGAAACGAATTTAGATATCTGTACATGTCACTCACTGGCTATCTCTCCATCAGGCCTTTCTTTTTTCACCTTTCTTTCCCCTCCAGTTTTGGCTTTATATTTCTATCCCTCTTGCCCACACAACAGCTTAAACACACATTTCATGGACAGAGCAGGAATGATGATGACGCTGATGATGCTTTGCTGGGTATCTCTCTAAACATATTTGCGAATGACATCAAATTAAACTGTCTCTTCCTGACATCATCTGGGTGAAAAAAAAACACCAGAACTATAATCATGGAATGAGTGAAAACAGACCTTTGTGATTAGCAGGAATCATGTCTATGTCAATGCCGATTGAGCTAATCAGATAAAGTCATCTCTCTTTTTTCCGTTTTTGGTTTGCCACAGTCTTTTATGTAGGTGGTCTGTACCTGCTTGGTGCTTTTGTACTCCTCACCTCAATTTAGTCTAGCCAGAGGCACGTCTCAGCATAAGAGAGAGAGAGGCTCTAAAGCTGATACACTCTGCCACAGTATTAAGAGCACTATGTTTAAGGAATGAGGGGATAGATGGATTTTGCTAAGTCTACTTTTGTTAAACACTACTTGGGTGGAGGGATGAGAGGTATAGCAATATAGAAAGGGAATATAGCATTGAGGTCATCTCAGAATGTGCACTCTAGTAGATCATTGATAAGAAAAATAGCACTGAACCACAAATAGCTCTGCCCTCTTGACAAATTACACTTGAACTGGTGAATGAGTGATGCCTTTCTGCTCTTTAATTCAGCAGGGTTGCAGGTTTTAGCATAGAATTAGAAAAAACAGTTAAGTAACCCTACTTAACTAGAATCCTACTAGAAATAAGGAGGACATTCTAAGGATTTTAAAAAATGCACTATGAGTTTACTAAATTGGTTATAGTATTTTATATTGCTGTATAATATAGTATTGTGTAAATACATTACTGCATTTTATGCTTGTAAGAACACAGTAACTTAGACAATGATGATAAAAGACATTAAAAATAGAACTGGGGTGACATGCTTTCCATATGTCACAGAAAACAAATCAGACTGAGAACAGCTGTATCTGATAGTCATCACCCAATATCGACTGAATGTCTAAACGACTCAGTTAGGGCATCAACAGCATTCACATCAGTTCACATCAGCTTAAAGTGTACCTTGCAGCTCTAAAAAAGAATGCTTTAAATTTTTTTCCAAACCATGCATGTCTAAATGGTATACCTGATTTACCACACCAAAATAGTTAATGATTTTATTAAAAGAATGTACACAAACAAACCACATTGTTTAAAATTTTGGAATAATCTAACATTGATTCTTTTGGTCCTCCTGTTCTCCCTCTGTGAACATATGGAAAATACAGTGTACTTACACTGTCACTAATCAAAAAAAGGACCCTAGTCTGGGTAGGTGATATAATGAATGTAGATAATATTGTTTTCCACTATTCCAACCATAACTTATTTACATTAGCAAATGGATTTGATCAAGTTAGTTCTACAAATTGAATTTAACTTATATGTTCATTCTGTATTGCATACAGTGATGAAAGATGGTCAGCATTTTAGAATTTCTATATTTTTGCATAAATATAACCTAATGGCATCAGAAGTTCAAACCAATGCCACAAGTAGATGCAACTAATTTGACTAAAACTTTGTGGATTTTGTGATACTCTATACAGTGAAGGGTTTTATGAATGTTTGTACTATTGTGTGTTAGTAAAAGTGGGAACAAAAATCAGATGGAAGATTCAAACTCTGTCACAGTAAACATATTATATAACACTGCTAAGAGCGCATGTGTGCGCGCGCGCACACACACACACACACACACACACACACATACACACACACACACACACACACACACACATACACACAGATGTTAAGAGTCATAAAGAACACCTGTTTCCCCATGTATCATTTCTCCCCTCTTTCCTACTCTGTCTCTCTCTCTCACACACACACACACACACACACACACACACACTGAGTGGACTACGACTCTGAAGTTGATTATGTTTTTCTGTTTAATTTCAGACATTGGTTTGCATCCAGTGTATTTGCAGATGGCTCTTGATATACAAATGTATATTGATAATACACACTTCAAAGTCTGAAGGAAGACATATATAACTGACATCTCAGGAAAAAAAATCATAATGGAATTAACAACTTTACATGCATGAAATGTATGACAAGCTTATGTTTTAAATTGTTTTTGAAACTAGGTTTTAAAAAAGAAATCTAACACGCTAATTCTGTGGAATCAGTTGTAAAGAAGATGTGTCCATCTGGCATGTGCAAACACAGAACGATTCAGATTTGTGTCTTGTGTTCCTAAAACCACTTTTGTTACGGTTTGCATATGTAATTGATTATAATGGGTCAAAAATAGGCTACAATTTCATAATTTAACAAATGCTGTGCCATATTACAGTATGATAATCTGTTGCAGAATCTGTAGCAGGCCTGGGCTCTACTAAATAAAGGGAAATGCATATTTTTGTAACAGATTCCCTGCTACAGAAATGGCAGACAGAGATAGTGTAGAAAAGCAAATTTTCCTTTAAGTAACAGAAATCAGGACAGAAATAGAAAAAGGCCCGTTTTATCTGGCTTTTTTTTTTCTTTGCATGAGTCTCAGTATGATAGGATAAAGTAAAAGACACATGCAGAGCCATGCAATGAATTAACTAATTTGTACTTATCTTCCTCTTCCAGAAACCTCACACCTCAAAAGTTGGCCATTTTTACTTATAAGCATATTATAAGAGTTAGTATAAAAGTTTCATCCCAATGAGCATGTGATGTTTAATCACTTTTTGCTCCTCCTTAAAACCTGCCTTTTAGAAGATTTAAGCTTTCTGCCAGAGCGATTGTCTCTGCAGCACGTTGAGCGGTTGCATTTGCAATGGGGCTTGTATTAGTTTGCAGATGTTCTTTTAACACCTGTCTCTAAGCATGTTCCATTAGCTAAGAATAATTCCACAAAGCTTGCTCTGGATTGGTGGGAAATACATCATGGCTTTCAGTGACACCAATAAACCAAGTGGGACAATGTCTGTTCATAGATATTAAATGTCCATATGCAGCCTTTATCTGTTCCCAGCTCTGTTCTGATTCTCTTCGAATAACAGCATGTGATTAACAGAAGTAGGGCTAGACATACAAGTATATTTAGCATCCAAATGATCAGCATTGGTCTCAGTCTAATCGTACAAACATCTATTTGCCTGAACTACCTGAACTTATGAAGCCCATCTGTGAATATTGCTTTGTCTTACCCATTTTGCTGAAGAAAATATGAGAGGATAACCTTGCATTTCAGTGCTTTGTAAACAGATCTAATGACTTGGAGTTGTATGACATCTACATTACACAACTGGCCACTTACAAAAGAAAAAAGGATATTTGCAATGGTAATGCACCTACCCTGGGCTTGGCTAGGATCAGTTTGTTAATTTGCTGGCAAATTAACTAGCAAGCCATTTATTGAGAAGGCCAAACATCACATAGGCTACATTATCTTGTAATTACTTTATCTCATTTAATACTGCATTCCATTTATCTCAGAAGTGGGAAGTCAGAGCTGAAAAGTATGCCATACATGAGTTCACTGTGTTCCAGAACAAGTCAGAAACCTTTTAAATTTCCACTTTCTAGAATTATTTTTTAAGCATTGGGGGATGGAGTGATTGTTGGCTATTCCAGTCCTACCCAGGTGTTACTGTTAGCAAGACTTGTCAGTTTATAACAGCACATCACATTGTAATGCAAACCACTACAGTACAGTGTATATGGCTGCAAGGAGCAGCCATCTTGGAATTTGAAGTGGGTTCAATGATGTTCCTCTTAAGTGGGAAGTAGGACTTCAGGGAACATACCAGTTGCAATTTCGTACTGGCAAATTCTAAGTTCAACTGGAACACAGCATTGGATTCAGCTTTAAAGCCAATGGTACTCTCTTTTGTTGTTGTTGTTGCTGATAGCTGTGTGGATTTATGCACGCTAACTAGCAAGCTAAGATACAATTCTAGCAGGATAAGCTTTCAAGTAGTGGCAGCGGTGGCCTAGTGGTTAGGGCGTTAGCCACGTGATCGGAGGATCGGGGGTTCGAACCCCTTCCCAGTAGGTTGCACTGAGGTACCCTTGAGCAAGGTGCCGTCCCCATCACTGCTCCCCGGGTGCGTTCAATAGCAGCCCACTGTTGCGTATGGGTGAAATGCAGAGAACGAATTTCCCATTCGTGGGATTATAAATAAAGGATTATTAGTGTTTACTAGATTTACTCATCCTTTAAAATAAGAGCAAATGTGTCAGTATTATTTAGCATTATTTCTCACCTTCTGCTTTATTGTTTGAGTATTTTTATCTAGGGTGTTTACTCTTTTTCATAGATCTGATTTGCACAGGGTAATTTAAATTTATTTTCAATGGGTCGTGTAAACAAGAATCTTTCCTGACTGGAACGTTGTCCTTAAATGTCTAATCCTAAAAGTGACGAAAGACAAAAACACTGAGAAATGATGATAGCGTGGCATTATTTCACCTCCCCTTATAAGACTAATTTCCAAAAAGTACTTAAGAGTTCAGCAGCAGATTGTTTTATAGCTGGAAATATTTTACAATATTTTATGGTGTCAGGAAATGATGTCAGTTTGCAATGATTTCTAAGCATTTTTGCTTTGATCCCTCGTCACTCCAAGGGGTGATTTTAGAACCTTTCCTTGCAATAACAGAATCGTGGATCCTGTTTGATGCCTAAGAGGATAATGGCAAGGCCAGTGACATAAGGTTATGTTATAATCAGTACTAAATTACTAGTGCCAACTTATAATTAACATAAAAGCAAGCGGATAGTTTTATCACTAGGATTAGATTAAAAAGAAATTAAGACATCTTAAGTAATTTCTTAACTGAGTGAAGGAAAAGAGTGAGTTCTCATAGAAGAGATATCAGCTGGCAAATCCATCTACTGTATGAGTCAGCAGTTCCACTAGTACTATTATCCAGAAAGCAAGGAGGGGGTTTTGTAAATAAATGGATTGGTTTATGCCTGTTGAGGCATCTGTTAATTTATATGGGAGGGTCTGGTGAAAGTCTTTCTTTTTTCTTCTTCCTTCTCCATCCCTTCTCTACTGGAGAACAAGCCTGACCATAATCTATCTATTCGAGACATTTAATTTATTAAAATTATCTTACATAATGTCTTCCTCATTTAATCAGGCATGCTCCTTTTCTCCCACCGAGCAAAGAGATGGATGGGATGAGTGGGTGAACGCACTGCTTCTCGTTTATTCCTCCTTTGTCTCACTCCCTCCCACTAACACATTCCACCCCTGCTCTTTGTCTGTTTTTAAAGAGAATGAGGTGTTCAGGAGATTATTAGCTCAGTGATAATAGCTGCGATAGATTGGACTTTAATAAGGGTTCTGGGGTTGGGAGGGCTGCTGAGTACTATTTGAGCTTTGATTGTGTTTATAAGATGTGTTGGAGAAAAACTACACTCAAAGAGTTTTTTGAAGCGATGCCAAAGAAGGTGGTTCTTTATGTTTAAAAGACTAGGTTATTCTAGTATTTTGCAACCTAAAGCATCTCCAGTGCAGGGTGTTACTGATGACAATATTTCTGACTCGTAACCTGTCGACACACTGGAAAAGCATCAATCCATAGCACCAACTATGGTTATTCTATGGCATCGCTCCAGAGACCCCTTTTTGGTATATTTAGATACTAAGCAACTTAGTTTCATTTATTTTGCATGTTTTAAATATTGTACAGCACTACAGCCTTACATCTTTGGTGATTTGTTCAAATGCTCTTCCTATTGCATGGGATTAACCTTCAGCTTCAGCTGTAGGATAAGCATTAAGCATTTGATCACCACCCTTGCCACTCAGAATAGATTAGCACTTAGTATTGCACCATGCCCTTTAGCATTACCAAGCCTTTAAACAATGAGGCCTGCTCAGTGTATCAAAGGCCTATTAAATATCTGCCCCAATACAGGATCCATGATTTGCAACAATGGAGATAATTATAGCTAAGACATGACAGGTTTTGAATTTCAAGAGCTATTTTTTTCCCCTGCCACTTTTAAAGTAGTTCTTTAAAGTCAGATTGTGGCGGTGGACGATAGTAGTTCTTCTTTTAGCAGGCTCAAACACAAAAATTGAAGCGCTGCAAGGCAATCATCACAATGCGATAGATACAAAGTTCAGACATGGCATTTGTGCTGTAACAAAATGGTGGCTTATACCCCAGCATAGTAAGCGGCAACCTAACCTAAATTCAACCTAAATTCAACGCCATTTTTCTCTGAGCTTCATCCACCTCTGTGCTGGGGCCATAAATATTCTGCTGTGCAAGATCAAGTGCATCCTGAGTATGAATGATTGTTTAATGAGTGTGTGTGCTGCTGACTGTGTCCTCTTTTTGGTGGGTAAATAGCCAAAAAAAAAAAAAAAGAATAAATACTGTTTTAGAGGAGATGTTTTCTTGCACGCACGCACGCATGCACGCACGCACACGCACACACACACACATACAGATTAACCTACATATTTCAAATATAAGATACTTAGTTGCCTAACTATCTGCAAACCTGGATGCCATCTTGTCCACTCCAAGTTTGTGTATCCCCTTAGTGATATGTGCTATTGTTGACCCTAATTAAACAAGCTGTTAATAAAGAATCCTACTGATCCCTGTACTATGATAACCAAAAATAACTTGTGCTAAAGACAGTTAGCAACCAGGCCAAGATGTAAAGATGTGCGTTGGGATATATTTATTGCTGTAGATTTCACCAAAGTGGTTCATGATCTGCTAAGGATTAGGAAGAGAAAGAATGCTTAAATTCAGTGAAGGCAGTAGAATATAGCCCAAAAATATATGTCAGACCAAGTTTGGCACCCAGGTTTGTCAATATTGCATTATGATATCACTTAAAGCTATCACTTCAAACTACAGTATGAAACAAATAATCCTATTTCAAGTTTTCCTAAAGGAAGGCCGTCCAGTCGCAACAGTCGTGAACATACCTTGCCTGCCCTCAACTACAGCATTGCACTACATCAGCAGGTTCAAATGTTCATATGGCACTTGCTTTGCTGTGCATCTTTTGATTAAAGCAAAGCCTAAAGGAACAGGCTGGATCTACATTTAAACAAAGTCTCTAGATGCGAAGGTCAAGGGTGTCTGAGATCATATCTCAGACTCTCTGTGGTATGGTCTCTGGTCAATGTTCAGGTTAGTTGATAGGGTCTCCATCTCAGCTCCCCTCTCTCCCCTCCTTTCTTCTTGCTCCTCTTCCTCCCTGCTAATGAAAGCCAGCTCATTCTCATAGCAAAAGTTAGCACTGGACTGCAAGGACTTGCTCTCCTCAATGTCTTTAGCACTGCAGCTTGGTGTGGAGGGCACCTCATAGGTCTTGTGAAAGTGTGTGAAGTCCACTTTGTAGTGGTTCTTCTCCTCAAACACAACTGGTTCAAAGCGATGGCCCCATAAGATTTCACTGGCCAGGTAGGAACTTCGCACCTGAGCCGTCATTGCAGTGGCTTCAACCATGCCCTCTAGGATCACAACAATCTCAAAGTCTGCATTGTCCAAGTCCTGCTTGCTGATTCCAAAGAGCGGGCTTTCCTCATTGATCTCATGGATGATGGTCAGGGGAGAAACAAGGAAGATACGGTCCAGGCCTTGGTCATAGCCTACGTTGATGTCGATCTGGTCAAGGGGGATGTACTCACCTTCTTCTGTTACCCTTGGCTTGATCAGTTGTGCCCGCACATGTGCCTCCACAATGTGACTTTTCCGCAAGTTCCCCACCCGCCACATCAAGCATAGCTTCCCATCCCTCATGGCAATCACTGCATTGTGGGAGAACAGCAAAGTCTCTGCACGCTTTTTAGGTCGTGCCATTTTGGCCATGATAGCACCAATCATAAAAGCATCAATGATGCAACCAACAATGGACTGCACAACCACCATGAATACAGCCATTGGACACTCCTCTGTCACGCAACGAAACCCATAACCAATCGTGGTCTGTGTCTCGACTGAGAACAAGAAGGCTGCCACAAAGCTGTTGACCTGCATGACACAGGGCGTAAAATCTTCTCCCGAGGTTCTGTCCATGTCACCATGCATAAGTGCAATTACCCAGAATGCAAAGCCAAACGCTAGCCAAGACATGATGAATGCAAGTGAGAAGAGGACGAACATCCAGCGCCAGCGAATGTCTACACAGGTGGTAAAGATGTCGGCCAGGTAGCGCTGTGACTGCTCTTCCATGTGTGCAAAGCTGACATTGCATTGGCCAGTCTTGTTGACGAAGCGACTGCGTGCCTTCCGTCGTGTCTGAATCTTTCCATTTCCAAAGCCATTGCCGAGGGCGGGCATGTTGCCGTGCCGATGCACGTCCTCCTCCGATGATGACACAACACTGTACCGGTGGGCCTTGCCCACACTCATGCCACTCTGCTCCGTCAGGACAAACCAGTGGATGGATCGCCAGGCCTCCCAAGCTTGTCACCAATCACTATACAGGACACACAGACCTGTGACAGAGTGAAAGATAAGGTCAGTTCTTTGACATTTTATAAATATGCCTATGAATATTTTATTCCTCACATTTTAGCTAAGTGCTTGAAGTCTTTTTGGAATGATGTAATAACTGCATTCTGCAGGTCAGTGAGCACAGCCAAAGTTTTGATGATTCAATGAGGGTATGATTGCTGGCTTTGTATTGGTTTGATTAAATCCAAATGATAAAAACTGAGCAAAGATTAGCGATTTAGTTATGGATAATGCATTTTTTGTCCTCCTACTGACCTCTGTTCAAAACCTGATAGACTCACCAATAATTTTTTTATTTTTTCTTTTAAATCCTCTTTTTATTAAAAAATATTTTCAAAATATTTCTTGAAAATATTATTTATTTAAGTCTAAAAATGTTTAATTAATATTTGATCTTTTTATTCCTAAGATTAATTTTATATGTAATGCGCCCATATTCTAAAACCAAAAAAAAATTATTATTATTTTTTTTTATAAAAGACAATAACACTGTTGCATTTATGATGCATTTACTCATATATCAGTATATATAGTTGTAATTATGTGGAATGGAGTGATTCTTTTTTTATTCAAACCAAAGAAAAGCAAACAAAGAAAGGTGGCAGGAGATGTAGAGCTGTGTTTAATCTATAGATATACAAATATACATATCTATATGTATATAGTGAAGTGTAAGTGATGTGTTACTCTTTTGCTCTGGGATTGCGCAGGCAAGTGTTACTCTGTGCGTATATGTGTGTATATGTATGTGTCATCGTGGCAACAGATGTATCTAATTAAAGCAAGTTCACACTTTTCCTGTGAAACTCAATTCCGCAACTCAATTCAGTGAAGCAGCAAACACAACTATCTGCATTGGTGTATCAGAGGGTTCAGCTCCAACTCATGACCATAATCATTATGATCATGAGCACCTTTTTTGTATGGTTGATATCATTTGAATGCTTTCAGTTCTGTGCCATTTACTTGATAGTCCCTGAATTGGGAGCCACTGGTGGGGTCCAGATTTAGGCGTCCAGACCCAGCTTGACTCAAGTGATCTATCTTTCTAATAATAGATATCTGGCTAGCGTGCACACATACACACAAATGCACACACTTCCAAGGATCTGTGCTCTAAGACATACTGTACTCCCGCAGAGGCATCACACTCACACACACACACACACACACACACACACACTTAAGAAGCTGGTAGTGATAGGTGCTGCTAAATCAGTGAGTGTGAATAGCTGAGAAGCTTCAGATGAGATGAAAGTGATAATGAGAAAAACAGACCATACCATTTCCTTCGTGCACACAAACATGCATATGTGTGCGCACACACACACACACACACACACACACACACACACTGCTTCATCCTTACAGTGCTCAGGAATAAAAGAATCAGATGAAGAAATAGAGCGATATAGAGGTTACCATGGAAACCTGTCTGGTAGAGGTTGTGTGTGTGCGTGCAAGTGTTTGAGGGGTGACTGTCGGCTCCATGCAGCAGTATTTTAGTCATCCTCCAGGTGGCCAATCACTCAGATATAGGGAGGGAGGGAGAGAGAGGGAAAGTGAGAAAGAGAGAGAGAGAAAATGGAGGTTTAGAGGGAACAGATTTCTTGCCACTAGAAAGAGAAACACCTGTTACTGCAATGAAGCTGCTGTGGTTCTGCTTCCTGGCATGCCAGGCAGTGACCCTGAGTGTCCTGATAAGACAGCCAACTCTCTCCCTTCTTCCTCTCTTTCTCATTCAAGCACACACAGGAAGACCCTTTTCACTTCCCACTGTGGTTCACGTTGCAGTATATTAGTTTTCCTTTCCCTAAAGGTCCCATATCCTACATTTGAGTTATCTTCTTGATTTTGAAAAGTCCACTAATTGTTGCTGATGGAGCACAAACAAGGTTCTCCAAAACTATGTAAACCTTACTAAGAGGTCGCAGGTTTGAATCGCACCTCCAGCACTACTACCATTGGGTTCCTGAGCAAAACCCTTAACCCTAAGTTGCTCCAGGGGGACTGCCCCTGTAATCAGGAATTGGAATACTATTGGAATACACTCTGGATAAGAGTGTCTGCTAAATGCCATAAATAATTAAAGTTAATTTTTGTCTGTGTTCTGGGCAACTTAAAACCATTTCTATTTGTTCATTATTAAACTTTTATACATTATAAAAGGCAGCAGTTGTTTTTAAATTGTGAAGATTGTGAGGATGTCCCCCATACAAAATATACATTGTACTAACAGCAACAGTTCACTGTATATGTGACCATTTTCAGACCTCTTAAAATTAGACTAAGGCATGCAGCCTTTGTTACTATACCTTAGAAATGCTATGTTTCTTTGTTTGTTACTATACCTCAAATATACTATAATAGCTCAAACTGTTTTCTTGTGAAAAAAAGTCAAGCCCTGGCAAAATGATATTTCCTTTGTCCTTCAGACTTTTTAATTTATTGACTTAGGTCAGCATACATTACAAGAGCAAGATTTAGCGGCGGAAGAAGTGATTATTTGAATCAGTTATTAGATAGACGTTCCGGCATCCTAATCAGGCTCCTGTAGGCTAAGCAGTGGAGACCCCAGCTCGAATGTAGATTTGATCGGTCCACAGGATGAGGACAAGCTTATATAACAGGATTCAGAGAACCAAGAGCAACTCAGAGCCCTGGAAGTTTAAAATTCCAAAGCAGAGGTGAATTGAATTTAGTTCACTTGGCATATCCATGCTCCACCCACATGTGTCCTTTTATAGTAATTGTTGCTAGGTTGGACACGCTTGCTAAAATATTGGACATTTTAAAAATTCATTTTAATGCAAACTTCACTCACCATTTATTTTGTTTGTCACTAGGGTGGTACCCTGAAGGGTACACATTCGGTTCCCTTACTTAGGGAATATAGTTCCACCAAATTCAACTGAAGGTTTATTTTTTTAAGATGGACAGATTCTGAACACCCAGGCCCAGCTGTACGATTCTAATTTACTGTTCTACTTTATAACAATAGGTTATATAAAGGCACAAATCTGCCCCTTTCCCCTGAGAAAAATATATTTTAGGGAAAAATATGCACAGTTGGGTCAAATTCGTGTTGTACCTTTGAGGATCACTTACATTGTTTGTACCTTGAAGAACCAGATACGCATGTGGACGTTACCTTTTTTCCTGACAGTTTAATAAGCACAAAAAATAAAGATTTTCCCATTTAAAATGCTATGCTACAAAATTGGCTTGCATACATCACATATTTACAAGAGAAATAACATTTTTAAACTAATAACACAATCTAAAATTATATGTTTCGCAACAATCTTTAATTTTTTTTGTGATTTTTGGGGATTTTTTTGCCAACATTAAACATTCAACCTGAAAACCTATTCTCTTTGGGTGGAGCATAGCTGGATCAGTTCTTTGAAATAACAAAGATTTTTTTTAATGCAACCAGAGGGCCACACTGGCAGGAAGAACTGACTAAAAATGATGAAGAAATGCTCAAAGAAATCAACACTTACCAATGTTAAGCCCTTCTTTTCTGGGCTGCCCTAGACAGTGGTGCTATGACACTAGTACTCATTTAAAAGCAAGACTTGATCTAGTTAAAGCTGTCGGAAGCCACTGTGGATAACAGAACACAGACTAGTGTGGCTGGTGGGACCCTCTTGGCTGAACAGCCTGTTCTATCCCCTCTCACTTTGTCAGTTTGTCTGCTTGAACATTTTGAATGAAAAAGGACAGCTGTCATTTTAATATTCGTCTGCTCTGAGCCTCTTTACTCCTCCGGCCTCTCAAAGACAGAACGAAAATATGGAAATCATGAATAGAAATGTAAATTGGGACTGAATATGTAAATTCTGACAGGTACCTGAAAGCCATCAGAAATAGCTCTTCAGTCCCCACCAAAAAAAATCTCCATAGCGACTGTGCTGAGAGTTCGTCTTGCTCCATCAGTCTCATTTAATAAACTTTATGAAGGAAGACTAATAACATTCTTGCCAGATGTGCAGAGCTCTAACAGCCTCACAGGATGACCTAGACTTGCATTTAAACTCACACAGAGGACAAAAATACATGTTTTCAGTAACAATTAATGTAGTGTTTAATATGAATGTGTTTTGGGAGTGTTTTTTATTTTAAAGTTTTGGATTGAAGATTGATGTTAATGATTAAAAAAAAACAAAAAAACATCACATTTAATTAATCATGGCTGTAAATATTTGGTGTTAGACTAATAGTTTCCAGGATACAATTAGAATTTGCATCACAATCAATTCACTTTGTTAAAATTAGTTTTTAAAGACTTAAGATTTAAAAACAACTTTAATCAAATGACATCATGTATGACTGGTTTATCTGTTTGAATTATGAATTAGGATTTGTCTGTTAAATATGGGATAGGCTTTAAATGTTTCTTAAATTATAGGAATAGTATTTATATCATAAAAGTACAATCAAATTTGTTAAGTTTCATCTGTTATAATATGGTTTAGGACTTAAAGTTGATTGAAAAAAGCCTTCATCATAACTGAGCTGTTTACAAAGATTTTTTGGATTTTAGAATTTATTATCAAGTTTGTTGTTTCAGTAAATTTCTTTATAGATTTATTTGCATAAAACAGCATTGACATCATATTTTATGAGCTTTACTGGTTAATTTAGAATTCACAGACCTTCTACATAAACCTTAAAAAAGGTATTCCTTTATAGTTACCAAATAATAAAATTTACAATGTGGAAGTATAAAGGGACTTAAGGGGTTAAACTGTTTTCAGAATAATGCACCAACTTACACGATTGCATAATAAAACTGGAAAAAACGTGACGTTTGAAAAGACCAGGCTGTGTCACTGTCAGGGAGGGGCTTGCACAAGATGCTGTATGGGGACAGTGAAACACTTCAGATAATACTTCTCATCCAGCTCTCTGAATATTCAGAGTAACAGTCTTGATATGAGCATAATGATTACACATACACAAGCATACTGCTACGGTATATATCCAACAGAGTGCCCTCGGTTCGTTGGACTAAAGACAGATTTGTCATGGTAGTTGCGGTTGAGCATGATGCATGCCTACAGGTTGCAAATAACTGCTGTGTGTATAGCATCAGACTGGAGCACAGAGGACAAAGAGAATATCATCAGGTGCCAGAGAACAGACAAAAAACTGCTTTTGCTTACCTTTTCTCCCACCCGTATGCCTGTGTATGTGTATGCAAGAGTGTGGATGAGGCTTCTCGCTTTCTCTTTTGCTCAGGAGTGAAGTTAATGCATGGTTCCTCAGGGTTCCTCAAGGGTTCCTCTGGGGGTAGAACCACTTCTTTAAAGTCAAGGAGATCCTATGGTAGTCCTGGAAGGTCTTCATCCTCAACAGTGCCCACACCGAGACACACAAACATGTGCACATGCACACACACACACACACACACACACACAGTAACAGAGGGGTCTTCACTGAACGCAGTATATAGAATCCCCTCTGAAAGCTTGCAAAATGTTCCAGTAATGTTCCCTCAGTGTTGGTCTGATGTTGTGCTAAAGCACACTTAAGCTGTGATGAGGCTTCAGGATTTCTTGTGGTCTACTCCAGTGTTTGCGACCAGTGGATTCTCTCTCCTTCTCTCCCTCTCTCTCTCTCTCTCTCTCTTCTCTCTCTCTCTCTCTCTCTCTCTCTCTCTCTCTCTCTCTCTCTCTCTCTCTCTCTCTCTCTCTCTCTCTCTCTCTCTCCCCTTCTCCTGTCTGTTATCTGATCCAGTGCTTCAGTTTTTCACACCCCCCCACCCTCTATGAAGTTGGCATTTGCAGACGCTGGCCTCATAACAATCCTAGCATCAAAATCATTGCAATTTTTACTGGATCATGCACAATGTCTTGAATCCATCTGCTGCTTTGGATGAAAACCCTTTTGGTATTTGTATTAGGTACAAAGTGTTTAGTTTTTAAAGAATTACCAAAATAGTACTAACAACAAACCTAACAAACTTTATTTATGTGCACATTTTTAATTTTAGTTTTTGCTAACTGGTTTTGCAGCACATTGTTACATGATAGAAAATATGTTTATAATATGTTTGTTGCAACATTGGTAGTGCTTAATGGATAGATGCTTCTCTTTCCTTCATTTAAATACCTTCAAAATTTTCCTTTTAGGGAAATTCAAGTTAACTCAAAAAATGATTTGCCGATAAAAATAAAGTTTTATATATAAGGAATCATTTTGGGAGTTAGTTGCCTTATAAAACACTGCATGTATCTTTTCAATTAAAATGCTATTTAATGTTTTAGATCAAGACTTTATCCAGAGATCTGATTTATATTCTTAACAGTTTTATGAGCTAACCTTAACTCAAAAAACAGCCTCTATCATTGATCCTAAAGTTATCATTCATTTACATTTGTGGCATTTAGCAGACGCTCTTATCCAGAGAGTGACTTCCCATGTCCTAATTACAGGGACAGTCCCCCTGGAGACACTCAGGGTTAAGAGGTCTTGCTCAGGGACCCAGTGGTGGTAGTGCCAGAGGTGGGATTCAAACCTGGGACCTCTTGAGCCATAGGTTCATAGGCAAGTATCCTACCACTAGACCACCTACCCCAGGATTCTAACCTGACCTAGAAGGGGTAAAACAAATCCTTAATTTAAAGTTCAATTGGAAGTTGCTTTTTTTCTAGGTCATTTTGGATGTTTTCATTAGTCCATTAATCAGTATTACACAGTGTTAAGCATAGCAGGCATTTGTTTTTGAGGTTAACAATCATAATAATCATCATAAATGGAAATACAAGTCTATGTTTACAGCAATTATACAGTACTGTGCAAAAGTTTTAGGCAGGTGTGGAAAAAATGCTGTAAACAAAGAATGCTTTCAGAAATGGAAGTGTTAATCATTTACTTTCATCAGTCAACAAAACGCACTGAATGAACTAAAGAGAATCTAAATCAAATCAATATTTGGTGTGACCACCCTTTGCCTTCAAAACAGCATCAGTTCTTCTAGGTACACTTGCACACAGTTTTTGAAGGAACTCGGCTGGTAGGTTGTTCCAGACATCTTGGAGAACTAACCACAGATCTTCTGTGGATGTGAAGCTTCCTCATCCTTCTGTCTCTTCATGTAATCCAGACACACTGGATGATGTTGAGATCAGGGCTCTGTAGGAGACCAGAACTGATGCTGGTTTGAGGTAAAAGGTAGAAACACCAAATATTGATTTGATTAGACTTCTCTTTGTTAAGCTCACTTTGCATTTTGTAAATTGATGAAAATAAACAATCATTATTTGTGAGAAGCATTCTTTGTGTTCAGCATTTTTTCACACCTGCTTAAACTTTTGCACAGTACTGTATGTTGTGGAAATTATGTTCATTTATATCAAGTATATTTAATGATTTGCTTGTATCTGATGCATTAAAAGTGTAACAGCAAAGGTTGTATCTGTGCAAGTGTGTGTGTGTGTGTGTGTGTGTGTGTGTGTTTATGTGTAGTGCCCTTATAAATAATGTCTTTGAAGAGGCTGATTCTGTGGTCCTGGTAGCACCCGGCAATAAGGATGATGACAGATCAGGGACATTTTATATTCACATACACACACAAAACACACACACACACACACATACACACAAACACACACACACACACACACACACACACACACACACACACACACACACACACACATTGTCTAATCAGTCATGCCTGGTCACACTAGCTAATTAATCTTACTCTTTTGTGCATTTATGTGTGTGTGCGTGTGTGTGCGTGCATGTGTGTGTGTGTGTGTGTGTACTGACCTTCTATATGAAGTTGTGTCGGCTTTTGCAACATACTCTCAGCTTTCTCTGCTCACCTACTGGTTCATATGACGACACATCACTTTAATGTTCTTACGCTTTCAGGGTACAAGCGGCTTGGTAGCTCAAAGGGTACATCTTCTGTTAGATGGGGAAAGTGATTGTACCATATTCCACTGTCTTCAACCCCTGAAAAAACTGTGGAATCACCACATTTGCAGGCTGTTTACTCAGCTGTTTTTACTTTGAAGCAATTTTAAAAAAAATCACTTTCTGTCTGAGGCTTTTCTAATTAAATATAATTGTGACTCGGTGAAGGAAACAATCACATTTCCCCACTCAGGTAAAGAAGCAGGAGATGTCTATCAGTACCTCAGCAGTCAGTGCACAGGTGCACACTTTCATTTTGGACACTTACCATTCATGATAAAAAGATATTTGAGTGATGATATGAGTAATTTTTTCCAAATAATAACTAATGTGTCTTGCTACAGAACAAGAGTGTAAACTTTCTGACAGTGTAAACACCCACCTGCACAGGAACACACATACACACACACATACACACACACAGCTTACTCTGCACTTGCTTTACTGCTTGGAACTGGCTCGCTGTGATTTGGCCCAGGTTGCAGAAATGGCAGAGCTGATACTCTTTCAACCAGAGGGTTTGCTGCTTGCTATGTTTGGAACATTGGACAAGTTGTAGAAAGAACATGTAATTGGTTACATCAAAACGTAACAAGTTGTCAACTTGTGAAACACCTAGTTAAACCATATGTCTGACCAGCATCTACCCTAAATTTCCATGGTTAGAGATTGTAGCTGTTCTAGATTACAGTACCGGACTGTTGAAACCCTGACCTAGAAAAACAGAAAATGCCTCAATATACAGTTGTATTCAAAGGTGTGGGCAGCCCAGGCCAAATGTTTATTTTATTATTTAAGGGGAAATGAGGAACACAATATTTTAGAGAACGCACTTCTGCATCATTAAATGCAATTGGTGTTAATTTGTTACATTTACTCTTTTGGAGAAAAAACGAAATGCAATAAATATGGCAAATGTGAATGTTATGAAATGTTTCATGTTTGATATTTTATCCATTGCAAATTTGCAGATAAATGGTATTTGTGAAGTTGTTTCTTACAGGAAACTTATTTTCTCTGAATCATATTATGTGACAAACTTTTGCTCATGGATATAAATTATTTACTGTCACTTATAGCACAGTGCCTTTGTGCAGGAACCTGTACATTGTTGTAATCAGTCTTGTCCTACTGGATTTAATTTACTTTCATTTTAGCTTATTGAAAGCATTTTATAGCTTTTAGTTATAAATACAAGTACTCATCAAAAGAGCTTGTGTCATGTTAAATGTTCAAATAACAAGCTGCATTTATAATAATTGTAGATGTTTATTTTCATGAAAGAAATTTTATGGTAAATAAACTGAGGTCACCTAACACCAATTATATAGTTATGTAGTATATACCCAAATATCATTATTCATTTCTGCATGACCTTTTCCAGCCTCTCTTTGTTCCTCAGAATTAAGCCGGCTGTTTTTATTACTGGGCCTTTATCATTGATACATTTATTGTAATCGATCTTCCACACAATCACTGGCTCATGCAAAAAGCAGATATAAACCTCATACATCATTGTAATTAGGAATTTAGGAACTGGAGTCGCTGAGGCTGAGTGGGTGTATAAATGTAAATTAGTTGGTGCTTGAGATATCAAAAAACAAAAAAGTGTAACAAAAAAAGTACATTAAAAAAGCTATTTTTCTGCATAGTTTCTATGGACTTTATTGATTACGGAGTGATACATTTTGAAATGTGTATAGTGCTAACATACTACATTAAACATAACAGAAATAATTATACATTAAAATTTGATTAGTAACAAAAGAAAAAGGCATTTTGGTTTCTAAGAACAGTCCTTTAAGTTAATGTTTGATGCTTTTATGTCTATTGCTTTTTCAGAGTTTGTAAATGTTTTATTAAAAAAGGGAAAATTATATCGCCATGTTATATGTAGTTAAAGGTACTAGCGCTGAAGAAAGCAAAAATGAATTATTAAAGCAAAATATAATAACTCTGCATCTTCCTTGGTTATGTTTATTCGTGAGTTATATTTTTTCCTTTGTAGGTTAAAGATCAGTATTTGGTAGGGTTTAGGTTACTAGATTAGGCTACTAAGAATGCACAAACAGCTATTTTCACATAAATGTATTTTTGCTTAATAACTTATCCAAAATGAAATTCCTATCCCAAAGCCTAGAGTTAATTTTCAAAAAAGCAGCCTGGTGAAAGTAGCCATCACCTACGCAGAAATGCAATAACATATCAACTGCCTGGGTCCCATCTGAAACAACAACTGAAATCAAGTTTTCTATAACTGAACTTGAGCCTTTCACTTTGGAAGATATTTTGAAAGGTCAGCCACTTCTGGAAAGATTCCCCCCCATTTGGCACATTCTCAGTTTACTGACTCTTACTGTGGTCCATTGGAGTCCCAGGGGACATGCAATATCTATGAAATCCTTTCACTGAAATATTATAATAACCTTCTTTCTCATTCAGTACTTCTTTTGACCACAGGATAGAGTATGCTGCTTGGTGAGACATTTTAGCCTACTTTGCCTAGCAAGTTCTTTTCAAGAGATTTTGAACTAAATGTAGCTATTTAGTGTGAGTAACAAATAAGCTATTATGTTTTACACTAGGCCAAGTGGTGATGGGTAAATTAACTTATTTAAAAGATATATTTTGTATTTTCTCATGTTGTTTTTTCTGTGTTTTGATCTTTATACTTCATCTTACTGGTGTGTAACTTATTATGTCCACCTCTCCAACTCGTTCATAAAAAGTAGCAAATACAACAGTGGGAACACACCTGTAATTCTCTCGAATAGCAGGGAAAGGTATGCCTTTAGAATGACATAATGCAGGAACAGGAGTCAGTCAGCCAAAGTGCTGTCTGTTCACACACATCAAAGAGATGCTGAGAGGTTTGTGTATTGGGACATTGTGAATAAATGACAAGCTCAGGCTCCTCTAGATGATGCAGCATGGTCAACTCCAAGCCAAGCAGCAATAGAAACCCTTTCCAAAAAAGCACACTCACATGGTGGTTGTTTCTGACCTCTACCTTAGCCAGAACAGCTCCTTATTATACATCTATTTTATAATCCTATATTGACTAAATAACACAGCAGCACATGGCTAGCCAGCAAGTAGACTGAAGTGGATACAATTATCTTAAGATATCTGACTATTGGTATCATCATCAATAACAGCGGTCTCTGAAAAAAAAAAAAAAGACTGATTGCTTGTTTATTGCTATTCCCCTTGAATATTATTGCTTCTACAAATGGATTAAGCTGTATACTAGACATAAGAAGATGTTGATGGAAAATCAGCATTAACAATGTAATTGAATCTAGTAGCTGAAAGCAGCAGATTCAGGAAACTGGCCCTTAATGCTCAGTGAATATATCACATAAAGCTGCCCGTGTGCGCTATTAGTGAAATAGCAATAGTTTGACTCCAGTATTTAAGCACATGTCATTTAAACGTTATATAGTACTGACTGTGGCTAGTTCATTAAAAATATATATGGATTCTCTCTCACTTGCTCTAGCTTTTTTTTGATAGAGTACTGTATAAAAGCCTTAAGCCACCCCTCAGTTTTTTCTTAGGAAACAAACTTGCTTATATTTTTTCATGTATTGCTGAGAATAAATTCTCTAGGCATTCCGAAGGACAGATTCTACTCTTATTTTCAGTCCAGTCCTTGCACCTGACTAGTTTCAGATGATTGTTTTTGTTTGTTGAGCCACACAGTGACCATGTAATGAATCATTTGAGAAGAACCAAGCCATCAAACTTAAGACATGAAGAAACAGGTGCAGATGATTCCAGATAATCAAGCCGGTGATTAGTTTACTAACATTTGACGCTGAGCACTAATTGGTTGGAATAACTTAATCTAGACACCTTGTAGGGACTTTACAACCTTGCAATGTTTGTTACCAATTCTTTTATTAAAACAACTCAAAATGCCAAAGATAAGACAGTTTGTCAGTCATAAAATAGTACTTTTGCAGCAACAGGTGATTCCTAGTGAAGTATAAATGAACGAGAGGTAGCTCAAGACATTTGCACAGTACTGTAATTGAGCCATAAATCAAATTTACAGTTTGCCGCCTCACCCCAAATGCAGTCGGTCATCCAAGCATGTCCAGTGTATGGAATTTGTGCCTATACTTTTTTAGATTTATGAGGTGATGGTATACTAAACAAGATGGTCATAGCAACTTTACTATCAAAATCATGACACACCTGCCTCAAACCATGTCAAATTATGAAGTAATCTCAAAAGGACGCCATGGTTGCTGACCTTGTATTAATAGTCTGAATAATTTGGGGGTAATAAAGTATGGCTGAATCATAATTGTATATGTACAAGCATTGTGTTGATAAGTGTGTGTGTGCGTGTGTGTCTGTGTGTGTGTGTGTGTGTGTGTGTGTGTGTGTGTGTGTGTGTGTGTGTGTGTGTGTGTGTGTGTGCATATTAAGGCCTTTAGGCCAAGAACAGATGTCAGTTGAGGGAAAAATTGGTATCCATATGGAGCCGAGTTTAATTATTACTGAAACAACCCAGACCACTATTGATTCTTATTCTCTTTATTCTGTTCTTCCCAGTGTTATATAGCTGCAATAAATGATGAGTAACTTTTCTCTCCTCTGAAAAGCACGGAACTGAACTTTCATTGCAAAAAATACGAATGCCTAACTTTGCTGACTAACAACTGACCCAGGTTATGCCATCTCCTCTCTACTACACTGTGCAACAAATGGTATATTCATGATGGCACTTGGGTGTGTGTGTGTGTGTGTGTGTGTATGTGTGTGTGTGTGTGTGTGTGTGTGTGTGTGTTGCTGCATCAGTGTGTAATAGAAGAGAGAGAGAGGAGAGTGAGAAAAAGAGAGTGCAAAGTATGTTTTGAAGTTCAAAGGCCTAACTTGTGCCATATGGATCATGAAAATAAAATGAGTGGGAGAGGATGAGAAGAACACCATATTCCAGGCTTCTTTATACGCACTCTAGTATGTCAAAAACTGGCAGATTAACTTGTGCTTATAGTTTTCAAAGGGTAGAATATTTATATTTTCTATGATTAAAAGCGAAGAAATACACTGGCTTGTGCATCCCTAGTGGCTGGGTTTCATATATACTTATATATATATATATATATATATATATATATATATATATATATATATATAAATTGAACCCAGCCACTTGGGATGCACAAGCCAGTGTATTTCTTCGTGCCGGTCCCAAGCCTGGGTAAATGGGGAGGGTTACGTCAGGAAGGGCATTCGGTGTTAAACTTTGCCAAATCAATATGCAGACAACGATACAGAATTCCATACCGGATCGGTTGAGGCCTGGGTTAACAACGACCGCCACCAGTGCTGTTAACCCACAGGGTGCTGCTGGAAATTGGACTACTGTTGGCCAAAGGAGAAGAAGAAGAAGAGGAGGAAGGCATGTCCAGATGGAGAAGGAGAGGAAGAAGGGGAGGAGAGTGGAAGTGAGGGTAGGGACTTTGAATGTTGGCAGCATGACTGGTAAAGGTAGAGAATTAGCTGATATGATGGAGAGAAGGAAGGTTGACATTTTGTGTGTGCAAGAGACTAGATGGAAGGGTAGTAATGGTATAGTAATGGAATGGTAGTATTGGAGGAGGGTTTAAACTGTTCTACCATGGTGTGGAAAGAAGGAGGAATGGGGTAGGTGTTATCCTGAAGGAAGAGTATGTGAAGAGTGTTTTGGAAGTGAAGAGGGTGTCAGGTAGGGTGATGAGTTTGAAGCTGAAAGTTGAAGGTGTGATAATTAATGTTGTTAGTGCTTATGCTCCACAAGTTGGTTGTGAGATGGAAGAGAAGGAAAAATTCTTGAGTGAGGTAAATGAAGTGATAGAGAGTGTACCCAGGGGAGAGAGAGTGATGATTGGTGCAGATTTTAATGGTCATGTTGGTGAAGGGAACAGAGGTGATGAGGAGGTGATGGGTAGGCATGGTGTCAAGGAGAGGAATGCTGAAGGTCAGATGATTGTAGATTTTGCAAAAAGGATGGAAATGGCTGTAGGTAATACTTATTTTAAGAAGAGGGAGGAGCACAGGGTGACATATAAGAGTGGAGGAAGATGCTCACAGGTGGATTATATTTTTGCAGGAGGGTCAGTCTGAAAGATATTGGAGACTGCAGTAGTGAAGTAGTGACAGGGGAGAGTGTAGCTAAACAGCATAGGATGGTGGTCTGTAGGATAACCTTGGAGGTCAAGAAGAGGAGGAAAGTGAGGGCAGAGTCGAGGATCAAGTGGTGGAAGCTGAAGGAGGAGGACTGTAAGGTGGAATTCAGGCAGGAGTTAACACGGGCACTGGGAGGTGTGAAGAAAGCAGTGGCAAAGGCCAAAGATAAGGTGTTTGGTTAATTGTATGAGATGTTGGACAGTAAAGAGGGAGAAAAGGACCTTTACCGATTGGCTAGACAGAGAGACAGATCTGGGAAAGATGTGCTACAGGTCAGGGTGATTAAAGATAGAAATGGTAACGTACTCACAGGTGAACAGAGCGTGTTGAGCAGATGGAAGGAGTACTTTGAGGAGCTGATGAATGAAGAAAATGAGAGAGAGAGAAGACTGGATAATGTGAGGATACTGAACCAGGAAGTTCAGCAAATAAACAAGATGGAAGTAAGGGCAGCGATGAAGAGGATGAAGAATGGAAAGGCTGTTGGACCGGATGACATACCAGTGGAAGCATGGAGGTGTTTATGGGAGATGGCAGGTGAGTTTCTGACCAGATTGTTTACTACAATCTTGGAAAGTGAGAAGATGCCTGAGGAGTGGAGACGAAGTGTACTGGTACCGATCTTCAAGAATAAGGGTGATGCACAGAGCTGTAGTTAACTATAGTGGGATAAAGTTGATCAGCCACACCATGAAGTTATGGGAAAGAGTAGTGGAAGCTAGGTCAAGAAAAGAGGTGAGGATTAGTGAACAGCAGTATGGTTTTATGCTTTTATGGAGAAGTACAGAGAAGGCCAGAGGGAGCTGCATTGTGCCTTTGTGGACTTGGAGAAAGCATATGACAGGGTGCCTAGAGAGGAGTTGTGGTTTTGTATGAGGAAGTCTGGTGTTACAGAGAAGTTAAATCCTACTTGGCTTGACTTGACTTGAAGTATGTGAGAGTAGTGGTGAGTAACAGTGGTCAGCTAGAGTAAAAAGGAAGGTTTACAGGACAGTAGTGAGACCAGCTATGTTGTATGGGTTGGAGACGGTGGCACTGACAATAAGACAAGAGGCAGAACTGGAGGTGTCAGAGTTAAAGATGCTGAGATTATCGTTGAGTGTGATGAGGATGGACAGGATTAGAAATTAGTATATTAGAGGCACAGTTCAGGTTGGACGTTTTGGAGTCTAGAGCTAGAGAGGCAAGGTTGTGTTTGTTTGTACTTTTCCAGAGGAGAGACGAGGATTATATGTGGAGAAACATACTGAGGATGGAGCTGCCAGGAAAGAGGAGAAGAGAAAGACCAAAGAGGAGCTTTATGGATGTGGTGAGAGAGGACATGCAGGTGGTCAGTTTGAAGCAGGAAGATGCAGAGGACCGGAAGAAATGGAGATGGAGTTGATCTGCTGTGGTGACCCCTAAACGGGAGCAGCCGAAAGAAAAAGAAGAAGAGGAAGAATATATATATATATATATATATATATATATATATATATATATATATATATTGAATAAATATAGAATAGAATTTTCTATTATTTAAAATGTTTCTTTAAGATAAAAAGGTGCAATTATAGTGTATGTCTTATGTCTGTATGGCCATCTTTATGAAAAAGTGTGAACTGTTTTCATCCCTCCCTTTTTACACCTGTTGCTCACTAGCAGGTTTACACAGTATCAATTCACACAGTCAGGCAACAGTGTTCTAGTATTTTGATGACAGTGTTTCACAATGGAAGGTATTTTATTTGACTATATTGATTAAAGACAAGCAAGTCAGTTGTCATTCTGTCAGGCCCAGATGATCAGTGGTTTGAACAAAAGGCCTAGCAAAGTACAAAATGCAAAAAAATTGTTAAATTTGTGTCTCTAATCTGTAAATCCAGCAGTGATGAAGGGTTTATCGGTCGCTTCCGAAAAGATGTCTCAGGATTTAGAGGTTGGGTAATTGTGTGTGCTTGCTGTCTATCCTATATGCTCATACAAATAGCGAGAAAAATTAAACAACACAGATTAACTACCACTGAGCTTGTCTTAGCTTCACAACTCCTTATAAATAAGTGCCCAGCTGCTTAAACACAGCTTCTTCAAGTAATAATTATTTTTCAAATTTAGGACTGCAAATCTCTGTGCATCTCTTTAGCAATAATGTAACTGTAACAATAATGTACAGCAATGTTTTGAGGCAAACTGTTTACACAGTGCTAATGGGTAGGTTACCATCGTCTCTTTAATTGGTTTTTTAATTTAATTAATTTCATTTTTAATTGTGACTTTTCTTGTCATTGTGAGAACATGCGGTGAACCACAATGAAATTGGACCTCGCATTTAATACATGCACACACCGTGCAGCAGGGGCAGCTATGAAAGCTGCCCAGGAAGCAGTGACAGGGATGGTACCTTGCTCAAGGGTACGTCAGGGCAACCTACTGGAAAGGGGTTTGAACCCACAATCCTCCTGTGGCCAACTGCCTAACCACTAGGCCACCGCTGCCCAATCTGCTACTTATTACATTAGCTTCATGGCCCCAGTGCAAAAATTAAAACACACTGAACTCCAAATATGTCTTCATCAGTTATATTTGGAGTGAAGAGATGTTGTGCAAATTTGTGCAAAATTTTTGCCTAAATTATTGCTTTAAGATATGCACTGAGATCACCGCTAAGAATAATGTAACAACAGTAGGGAAGCTTTTAATTTACACACACACCCACACGTACACCCACCCACACACACATTAAAATCATTAGTCTTGTTGAGAATTAAGGCCACAGACTCTCTCATATATCTCTGTTTGGGAAACGTCTCTATATTTGCTTTGCTGAGTTCACTCCTCTTTTACATGTGTGTTTGTGCATCAGCACTTTGTTGCAAGATAAATGGGCTGTTTGAAGTGTATGGTAGCACGTGATGAAGTTTCCAGATCTGATGCATGAATGTTTTTATTTACAACAAACATACAAAGCATGCATATGCATACTCAACTAGTTAGAAAAGAGAGGTGTGTGTGACCTGAAGCATGCAGTTCCGTTACTGTTCCTGCAGATGAAAACTTTCTGTAAACTACTTTCACTCCTTTAGCTTTCTGTTCTCTACATCTCAGCATCCTTCAAACAAACAAAAGTCCTTTCTTCCAGCTGAGCAAAAGGAAACAAACCCACCTGCTGAGCAAAAAAGAGAAGAACAGGGAAATGTTAAAAATATATTACAGTTCTCACACAGGGAGACACAATGGTACAATAGGTAGCACTTTTGCTTCAAGGCAAGAAGGCCATGGGTTCAGTTCTCCCTGTGTCTGTCTGGGTTACCTCCAGGAGCTCCGGGTTCCTCCGAAGACCTGCACGTTAGGTGGATTGGAGATGCTAAATTGCCCTCTATGTGTTGGTGTGCGTTCCCTGCAATGGGTTGCTGGCCTGTCCATAATGTTTCTATGCATTTCGGACTATGTGGAGTCGGATAATCTCCAGCACCACCTGCGACCCTAAACAGGCATAAAACCATGCAGTACAACCATATCTGTGGATGTCCAAATCACCTGGAGATCACAGCAATCTGTGACCAGGGGTTGAATTGAGTCATCACGGCAGGCAGATTGGAGATGCTAAATTGCCCGTAGGTGTGTAAGTGTGTATGTCTGTGTGTCTGCCCTGTGATGGACTGAAGACATGTCCAGGGTGTTTCCCTGTCTTTTGCCCTGTGAGAGCTGGGACAGGCTTCAGCACCCCACGACCCTAATAAGGAAAAGAGGCTATGAAAATGAGTGAGTGAAAGTGAGTCTTCTCCAAGCTGAGTTGTCTATTGACACTGTCTATACAGTTTCAGGTGTTCAAGAGGAAGAGTCTGCTGTTTTACTAGCTAATGGGTGGGAAACAGTAATGAATTGTGGAACATGAGCTAAAAAAAAGTTAGGATGAAAGTTTTGTATAAAAAATTCTTCTTTTTTTCTTTACTATTCTTCTTATTCTGATAATCAGTTAATATTGATGTATTTATTTAACATTTCCTTTAAATTTACATTCCGTCAGCTTGTCAGGCCTTTCCTTTATATATTTATGACATGTTACAGCTAAAATATCTCTCTCTCTCTCTCTGCCTCAGCAAAGGTCATTGTTTAAATGCATCACTGTTTACCTTTGGGTTTTGACAGCAGCTTTCCTGTCTCTCTGTATTACAACAAATGTCCCTGAACTTTGCATCTTCAGGTCTTTCATAACAAATATGTCAGCTTTGTGGAGCTTTACAGTCAGCAAAACATAATCATTGACAAAAAAAGTCACCACAGTAATAAAGGCCTCATAAAGGCATTGAAAGTGTCACCTAGACTTGTATTACATTAGTTTTTTATTAGTTTTCACTTGGCATCTTCAGTCCACAATTTACCTTTCTAAACTCTGTAGTGGTCTAGTTAACTGTGGGTGTGGTTCAGGTCATAATTACAATGAGAAACATCAACTCCGACATGGGAAACAACTTTAATGGCTAATCTGAATATTCATCGACTGAACATGCAAATGGGCTGTTGTGGTTCACTGTGTTGCTATTGCATTTTACACTGTAAAATTGCATCGCTGTCACATTTCTAAGTTTTGATCTTTTCTCATTTTAATAATCTTAGAATATGTTTTAAAGCTAAACTCTACATACATATTTTTAGAGGGGCTGGGTCAAAGCTCTGACTATGAAATTAACATGAGTAACTCTGTAAATTTATCGCCCGGTCTGTGGTATTGATGGTGGTGGTCTAGTGGCAAGATGATTGCCTATAGAGCAAGAGGTTGCAGGTTCATAATCCAACCTCCAGCACTACCTGACTGTGGAACCAAGAAGAGTTAGAGTGATGCCACAAACCAGGGGAGTCAAAGTTTACAGCATTGCAAAGTTTAGCATTCAACCTCAGTTCAGCTTTATAATTTAAATTAACATTAAACAGAAGTGTAATAAGACACCAGACTAAAAATCCCAAAATCAAAATCAATCCTAGTCTTAAATAATAAAAAAAAAAGCTACCAAATTTAAAATTGTTGCTGCATTCACCACTGCTGTCATACATTAGGTGAGTGTGGCAGTAATGTTTGTAGTATTAATTCATTAATTAGATAATTACATCCCTTATTAGGTGAATATTTATGATTCCAAAATAAACTAGTGCACAGTACTGAGATCTTAAAATATATTCTGATTAATGTTTGCAAACGGCCCCAGAAATTTAGGTTTATTTATGTTTTTCTTTAAAAAAAAAAGTATGATTGAAGTTTTTCTAAAATAATAGCCATCAAAACTGCAACACACACGGAGGGCTAGAATAAAATGATCATGCAGGAAACTACAATAGGATAAAGATTCATGCATTACACGTATATCTTTCAGTTAAGGAATTTATTGTCAAGCTTTATCTTTTATATATTTTATATAAAGTATTAAACAGGCTAGTGTTCTTTTACCAGTTCCTACTTGGAGGTGTTTAACAATGAATAAAATTTTTGTTCAGCATTTTGGTCTGCAAATGGAACCTATTCCAAAAAATATAAGTTATTTATATTACTACATTTAGAAATTACTGATGTCCTTTTTAAAACGTAATACCCTTCTGCATGAAACTTTGCCCATTGCCCATACAAACACCTTAATGAAATAAAAAAGGCAATTTGTTTAATAACCTCCAACTGCTACATCTCACCTAGTTAGAGCTCAAGAGTAGGCAAGCAAAAACCACGGCCCTTGCAATAATAAAAGAAATCCATTACCAACCATGGGGAGACATATGCTATAGGATCCCCTGTACCAGGGACCACAGAGCAAAAGTAAAAAAAAAAAAACTGTTTGGGAAATGCAGATGCAGATCCACTGCAAACACTTTAGACTGGTCTGGTCTGTGAGAATGACAGGGTTGGTTAGCTCATAAAAAAGCCCAACAATTACTGAAAACTGAGTTTTGAGTTATGTGTTGACATATTCATTATATCTAGATTTCTGAAAAGTCTTTGGAGTTATTACCTACAGTATTGTTCTGCCTACAGGCTTCTCAATGATGTAGAAAAAAGTGATGTAGAGTGTGTATATTGACTCAGTGAGATGGGTTCAGCAGGTGATTTCACAGAGCAACCAAGTTCTAATGAAGCTCTGTTTTTTTTTTTATGCAAACAAGGGTGACAAAGCCTCCTGCTATTTTCTATTCTCCTGCCTCCAGCCCTCCAGAGCCTCATCAGCCTCTGTACAAGAGGACCAGCTGATGATTAACAGGTGTGTATGTGTGTGTTTGTGTGTGTATGTGTGTGTGTGTGTGTGTGTGCGCATGTGTGTGAAAGCTCCAGTAATAGTTTAGCTGCAGGGCGCAATAAACAGTTTTAATGATTAGTTAAAGGACAGGCCATAAGAATGGGCCAGACACCAGCAATAGATCAGGCATCGGCACTGACGGAGAGGAAGGGAGCAGTAATTGTGCAGGTAGCCAGTTCGGAAACTGAGAGGGAAATGCAGTTAGCGTGGACATTAAGTGGTATTAAAGACTTGAAAAATGGAGCTCACTGTCTAATTGACAAAGGCACAGGAAGAGATCAGGATAGAGCTAACTATGAGAACAAACAATAGCAATGGCAAGCTGGGTAGATTTAAACCAATCACTGCAGAGGTCCAGAGATGCTTTCTGTAGATATGGGAGATGTGGTAATTGTGCCAATGGCTGGAGCAGGGAAGGCTAATACAATAAAGAGGAGTGAAGAATAGCTCAGCAGAGAAGCAGCCAGTAGTAATTGGGCAGACAGTAGTAATGGATAAAGAACAGGAGTGAGGGATGTGTTTGGGGGAAAAGTGTGTCGTTTATTTTTGCCTCTGCACAGGTGTGCTGATCAGGATGAGTAATGAGAGAGTTAGTAGAGCAGTACCTCAGAGAATACACACACGCACACACACACATACACACACACACACAGACACACGCACACACAAGCGCGCACACATCTGCAATTCAAACATGAATACAGCTCTGTAAAACCTGAGAGACTCCCGGCGTCCTGTGCAGAAGGGACAAGAGCCAGCGAGAGCAACATCATCTTCCAACTTTTCCTCTTTACATCAATGTTTCTCTGTTGCTCTACTGTTAAAACACAGCAATGCTTTCACTCAACATCATGCTTCCTTTTGTTTGTTTTTATAATAAAATACAAACTGAAAAAAACAAACAGATCCTGAGACTATAATGTGCTTTTTAACAGAAGGTCCATGATAACATTTCTTTTAGTTGACCGAGCTCAAGTGAAAGGGACTGTTTAATGCCATTATGAAACACAGCACAACACAGTGAGCCACAACGAAATTCAACCTCTATTTTTTGCCCGTACACACCGTGCATCAGGGGGCAGCTATTTAACGCTGGTTACCTCTTTAATAACATAAAGGTAATTACATAAATATAACACGTTATAATCAGAATGTACGTGTACATCGCTGTGCACATTTTAAGTAAGTAAAGGTTATTTATTTTTGCATTTAGATTCACAAGAAAACACTAATACAAGAAACACGAATCAGATATAAATGAGACGTTAACATGATTTTATTTATTTCAGTTCCTTCACTTCACCATATGCAAATTTGGACACCTCAGAAGTACTACTATCAAGGATGTACTATTAATAGTAATTAAGATTTGTTTGAATTTACTCTGATTTTGAGAAAACACTCTTAATAGGAGGATAAATCATTTACATGTTGCCCAGCTTTTTTGTAATGTGTATTTCATAGTCTTGTTTAACTTCTCCCCAGGGAATCCCAGTGTCAATAGTGATTCCTGTTCAAACTATGGTTTGGTTAATTAAGGCTTTGTTAAGTTAAATCAGGTTTGCTGCTGATGGAATTAAACGGTTTACTGTGTGAAGGCTTGGTGCATCAGTGAGAAACCTGGAACAAAGTAAAAGCAAACTAGTTGCTAAAGTAAAGTTTTAAACAATTAGCTTTGGTTGTGTGCACAGTAGTGTGTGTGTGCGTGTATAATATATATATTATAAAATCCTTTGTGCAAGGTACTGTTCCTGTCACTGCTCCCCACTGTGTGTAATGGGTTAAATGCAGAGAATATATTTGGTTTTATTCACTGTGTGCTATTTTGTATGCATATTTATGTGTGTGTGTGTATGTGTGTGTGTGTGTGTCCGTGTGTGTCCTTTTTCCACTTCAGCGTTTGGCGAGGAGCCCTGGGGAAAGCAGATACACAGTTATGACACAGTTCAGAAGATCCTACACTTGCCCTCAGAAGAACGTGAACACAGGAAGCAAACTGAGGCCATGAGACATGTTATACCATCCATTAATGGTAGCACAGATTCACAGGAGGTATATGAGACTACATGAGAGGTATAATCATCTCTCTCTCTCTCTCTCTCTCTCTCTCTCTCTCTCTGTGTGTGTGTGTGTGGAAAAATGGGGGAATCTTTTCCAATGAAGTGAAAGTGACTATTCTTGTTATTGTGAGAACACACAGCACAGCGAACCACAACAAAATTGGACTTCTGCATTAAACCATGCACAAACACACACCGTGCAGCAGTGGGCAGCTATGAAAGCTGCCCAGGGAGCAGTGACAGGGACAGTACCTCGCTCAAGGGTACCTCAGGGCAACATACTGGTAAGGGGTTTGAACCCATAATCTTCCAATTCTGTGGCCAACTCCCCTAACCACTAGGCCACCGCAGTTAATCATTGATGATGATCTGGAACATCAGTGATTAATCTGGATGTTAAAAGCTTCTGACGCCTTTTAATTTCTACATATATATATATATATATATAAGACAATGAGCTTAGCAAAATTTATAATGCATATTTTTCATCATATACATTATAATGTCTATTTTTTTTTCATTTAGTTATACACTTGCAATCATTTTGTAATTTGTCACATAATTTATGGTGATTATCATATCAGGTTTAAAATAAACCCACATCCTGTAGAGGAGGCTTTAAACAGTAGGCATTAAACCTATAGTTTTCTAATATTATTACTGACTGTTATTTTATTCTTAAATCATTTGGTCTAGCACCGCAGTTTACACAGGCCATTAAGTCAGGATAATTCTTTTCTCCTGGCAAGTTAGAGAAGCCATAAGATGTACTAAAGAAATAATGCTCCAATATTATCTACATTATACATCTAAAGGGGCAGGCGGTGGACTAGGCCCCAGGATCGGAAGATCGTGGGTTTGAATCCCAAACCAGTAGGTTGCCCTGAGGTACCCTTGAGCAAGGTACTGTGCCCATCACTGCTCCACATGTGCTTTCAATAACTGCCCCCTGCTGTGCGTGTGTATGGATGAGGCTGTAATCTGTTGTGGTTCTTCTGAAAGGGTGGTGTCGTTTCAAATACCAAAAAGAGTGAAAATTCTTTCTTATAAAACTTTTTTTCTAACCTCTTACAAATCATAAGAGGTTGATCACCGATAGTATTAAAAGAACACATTAAATTTTATAACTTGGATTTTGAGAAAGCATATGACAGGTTGCCTAGAGAGGAGTTGTGGTTTTGTATGAAGAGGTCTGGTGTACAGAGAAGTATGTGAGAGTAGTTCAGGATATGTATGATGGCAGTGTAACAGTGGTGAGATCTGCAGTGGGAATGACGGATGCATTTGATCAGCGGATGACAGATCAGCACTGAGCCCATTCTTGTTTGCAGTAGTAATGGACAGGTTGACGGACGAGGTTAGACAGGAGTCTCCGTGGACGATGATGTTTGCTGATGATATTGTGATCTGTATGGAGAGTAGGGAGCAGCTTGAGGAGAACCTGGAGAGATGGAGATATGCTCTGGAGAGGAGAGGAATGAAAGTGAGTAGGGCAAAGATAGAATACATGAGTGTGAATAAAAGGGAGGAAAGTGGAGTGGTTAGGATGCAGGGAGTGGAGGTGACAAAGGTGGAGGAGTTTAAATACTTGGGATCAACAGTTCAGAGTAACGGCGAGTGTGGAAGAGAGGTGAAGAAGAGAGTGCAGGCAGGTTGGAATGTGTGGAGAAGAGTGGCTGGAGTGATTTGTGACAGACGGGTCCCAGCTAGAGTAAAAGGAAAGGTTTACAGACAGTAGTGAGACCAGCTATGTTGTATGGGTTGGAGACGGTGGCACTGACGAAAAGACAGGAGGCGGAGCTGGAGGTGTCAGAGTTAAAGATGCCTAGATTTTCGTTGGTTGTGACGAGGATGGACAGGGTTAGAAATGAATATATTAGAGGGACAGCTCAGGTTAGACGTCTTGGAGACAAAATTAGAGAAGCAAGGTTGTGTTGGTTTGGACATGTCCAGAGAAGAGATGAAAATTATGTTGGAAGGAGGATGTTGAAGATGGAGCTGCCAGGAAAGAGGAGAAGAGGAAGACCAAAGAGGAGGTTTATGGATGTGGTGAGAGAGGACATGCAGATGTTCGGTTTGAAGCAGGAAGATGCAGAGGACCGGAAGAAATGGAGACAGTTGATCCACTGTGGCGACCCCTAAACGGAAGCAGCCGAAAGAAATCCTAATAATATATAATTACAAATCCTAAACAGCTGAAACAGTTACTCCCTGCGCTTAGTTACACACCCATCAACAAATACTAATGACCATTGGTGGTCTAGTGGTTAGGGAGTTGCCCCCTACAATCGGAAGATTGTGGGTTCGATTCCCTCACCAGTAGATTGAACAAGGTACCGTCCCCATCACTGCTCCCCGGGCGCTTTCAAACACCTGCTGCACGGTGTTTGAGTGCGTGTGTTAAATGCAGAGGTCCAATTTCGTTGTGGTTCACTGTGTGCTGTGCTGTGACCTAGCAATGACGAGGGTTGTCACTTTCACTTAGGCATTTTATTAGCATTTCCAGGGATAGTTTGCCCACTATCTAGCCTCACGTTCTCCTGCTGAAACCGTTGCAGTGCCTCACGAGATCCAGCGATAACTCTTACTTCTCACGAGTTTTACCCCTTCACAGCTCTTAAAGAGCTTTACACACACGTGTATTGTTTCCCTAGAATGCACACATTTCCCTTATTCCTCAGTTGCATTGGTTACAAATATTACACACATAACAGGTATAAGAAATAATGCAGAGTACATCATAGACCCCGTGATGTGGTCAGTTTTATACTTGCTAAGTGAATTTATGCATAATACTCCGCTGACAAGCATTAATTAAGCACTACAAGCCACCAACAAGTCGTTTGTGTGTATATGACATAACCACGTGCTGAATGGTTCGCCTCCATCAGGCAACTCGAGGTATTACAACATGATTTTGCATCGACTTCTTGCCTGACGATAATTTAATTCGTAATTTTTTAATACCGGTATAAAATACAAGTTATCGCGGTGTATTTTATCCGTTGATCACGTCGTGTTAGTTACGAAGAAACAGTGCACACATTTGCACTTCTTTGCTTTATTTAGGAAAGGCAAATGCGACAAACAGCCCAATCATGACGTCAACAACGTCCGACTTACGTTGAGGCTTGTGTGAGGACCCGGCGGCGCGCAGCTTGGAAACAGTACAAGAGAAAAAAAGAGAACAAATAATAAACAAAATTACAGTTTCAGAAAAACGTAGAGGTTGCAGTCAAATACAGGTAAAACATACCGTTAATTTAATTTTAATGACCAGCTGTATGAAGACATCAAATCTTAAAATTCGCTCTGGGACCTAACGCAGCCCCATTCATTCGCCTACATGCTAACGTTAGCGGGCTGGCTTAGCTGAAGCGATGAGTTCATTTAGAAAGCGATGCGTTAATTGGATTTTTAAAGTAAACAACCATACCTAGTGAAAGATTTCATCTACTTGGTTACGTTACCTGGAAATAATTAAGGGGGTTGATGCTGCAGGAGCGTTGCTTAATAGCTGAGTGTGTCTAAAGACTGTTCCAATTGGCACGTTGTGTTCTCAATGCTGCAAAACAGAGAAGACATAGCGTACACATTTACACAAGTGGAAGTACAGAACCGTGGGTGGGGACAACTATTTAGATAGAAGTAATGGTTCAACATCTTTACCCATGATATGAGGACATTTGTTCCGATTGTGTGGAAATTTAATTGAACCCCCTGCCCTATTTATATATTTCCTCCAATAAAGGTAATGTACTGAACAATTTGAGCATTAACACTGCTTATTCGATGCAGATGCCTCTCTTTTTCTTATCTCTTGAAGTGTGTGTGATTTGCACAGATAGGCTCATCAAAGGATCATCTATTCTTCATTCTTTCTTAAATCAGTCTTGATGGTTGATGTGTGTGCAATGTTGCAAAATAAAAATAATCAATGTTTCCATTTTAACACATGAAAACTGAACCAAGGAATATAATATCCTAAACTTGGTAACAATACTTAATAAAGTAAAAAAATATTTTACTTCCCACTACCTTTTTTTCATGTTAAAATGTAACTTGTTAATTACTTTATTTAGATTTGTGGAACTGTGTTACAAACTTCAGCAGGGGGGTATAGCTCAGTGGTAGAGCATTTGACTGCAGATCAAGAGGTCCCTGGTTCAAATCCAGGTGCCCCCTGTATAAAACTCTTTGGGGCAGCGGTGGCCTAGTGGTTAGTGAGTTGGCCCCGCATCGGAAGATTGTGGGTTCGATTCCCTCACAAGTAGGTTGCACTGAGGTACCCCTGAGCAAGGTACCGTCCCCGTCACTGCTCCCCGGGCGCTTTCAATAGCTGCCCATGGCTGCGTGGTGTTTGTGTGCATGGGTTAAAAGCAGAGGTCCAATTTCGTTGTGGTTCATGGTGTGCAGTGCTGTGACCTCGCAATGACAAGGGTTGTCACTTTCACTTTTAACTTACTTGTTCAGTAAGGGCAGGTTAGGTTTTCAACTAGACTGGGGAAAATTCATAATCAAGCTACTTGAGTAGTGTGATTTTGTCCTAAGGATGTTACTTAAATAAATGAAAATAAGATAATAAAATACTGGATTTACAATTTATAATCTTGTGTGGAAAGAGTACATCCATGGTAATCGTTAATAATCTCGGATTTACAAACATTTATGGCATATTGTTTTAGCAGGTCAGAGGTGCTATTGACACCCCACTGTTCCAGACCCTGACACCATGGAGGCAGATCTGTATGATGAGTTTGGAAATTATATTGGCCCAGAGCTGGACTCTGATGACGATGATGATGTAGATGCAGAGGATCGAGAGGCCGATGAAGTAAGCCAGCCTGAACTGGGTTTCAGAATTTGTGTGAAAGTGTGATTGTGTTGATGTAGTATTATTTATAAACAAGCAAAAATATGTGTATTTGATTTTCTTTTTCTGCATTGCTCAAATGTATAATGCAGTACAATATGTGTGGTTCCTTCAGGCAGATGAGGAGAATGACGATGAAGACCAGGCTGAGGGTGATGAAGATGAAGGTGGTATGGAGGTGGTCCTTCATGAGGATAAAAAGTACTATCCTACTGCAGAGGAAGTCTATGGGCCAGAGGTAGAGACCATTGTCCAAGAAGAGGATACTCAGCCCCTGACCGGTAAAATCCCTTTTTATTGACTGTATAAAAATTATGCTTGCTTCCTGAGCAGCTGAAATGGTGTGATTGGAACCAGAGGTCAAAAAGTCTATATTTATAAATCTATGAGTTACAATTAGTCTACACAGTAGTCTCTACAGGTGACTAACATTATTTTTGGCACCTAATGGAACCTGTCATTAGCTGGGTTTTATTGGGTACAAAGTCCATTGAAATTGAGTTTTGTAGAGGGAAGAATAAGAGGTTAAAGCTTGAAGATTACTGACATGAACAAAATAGGTCTTTGACATGGACAAAATAAGGATGGCAAAACAACATAGTATATCTAAAATAAATGTCATGCAGGGTGTACAGATCTAGACCTTAGAGCAATGCAAAAAGTTGTCCTGGTCTGATGAATCATTTACACATTTGGATGCCAAGGCGTGTGCCAGTAGGATGCACCAGGGGAAGAAAGAGGCACTGTTCTAGTGCTTGATGACCCCACCTCATTACTTTTGGAGCTTAAAGGATCTCCTGCTAATGACTTGGGATCTATACCATTTTAAATAAGTATTTTGATAATCTGTAAAGGTCTGAACATTTAGAGGGCGATAACTAGAGCTGTGCAAGAAGAGTTTTAGAGGTTGAGTCAGCAGGACTCTAGTCAGATAGTGGAGAGTAGAGTACAATACAATTGAGAAATCTGCAGGCGGTGACAATGGGCACCTATCATCACATGAAGTAAGACCTGCTAATGTAAATAAAAATGCTTTAATTTTGAGTAATTAGGAAAAAATGTAAATCATCAGTCATGTTGGTTTAATATCAATCATCTCTCTCTCTCTGTCTTTCTATCTCTCTGTCTTTCTCTCAATCTCTCATTACCCCAACAGAGCCCATTATAAAACCTGTAAAAACAAGGCAGTTCACTCTTATGGAGCAGGAGTTGCCAGCAACAGTTTATGACATGGAGTGAGTCTGTGTATATATTATCTGCACTATTAATCCTGTATATTTTTGTGTGTGTATGAGATTGTATATAAATGCAAATGTAGGCATCATATCTGGTTTTCTCTGTAGGTTCCTTGCTGATTTGATGGACAGTGCAGAGCTGATTCGAAATGTCACTCTGTGTGGGCACTTACATCATGGCAAGGTCGGATTTATTGTTACCTGAAACAAAAAAAAACGTTCTGGCATTGTGTTCTTATGCTTTGGATTGGGGTGGGTTCAAATTGCACTTTCTGGATCAATATTGCAGTAGCATTTTAAAGGTGATTATTTTCCTCAATCCATACTGCAGAATTTACAGGTTCTGCATGATAATGGTAACATTTTCAATGTGTAATAATCTTGTATATTATTAAAATTGCATTTCTTGGGATATGAATATGGCACAGATTTAATTGTGATTTCAATATAAACATAATTTATCAGCCAACCCTGTTTTGGATGAAGATGATGATAATTATAATAATGCTGATTCACTAGTCTAACATTTATTTAATGATTAAAGAATTTTATACTCAACTTAAGTACATATGCTCCACAGACGTGCTTTGTTGACTGCTTGATTGAACAGACTCATCCAGACATCCGCAAGAGAGATGATGCAGATGTAAGTGTGTACAAACACAGGAATGCAAATTACACATTCATCATTGTTTATTTGCTGTGTGACTCATCTGCACACTCTGCAAAGCTTGACAGCTTATTGGTGAATGACTGACTTAATGATCTTGTGGTGTTTTTTTTATATAGCTGCGGTATACAGACATCCTTTTCACTGAACAAGAGGTATGAAATTCTGCTTTAGATGGTATTTTCTTGCTCTACCAAATTAGAATGGAAAAAAGTGTATTTTTGTATTTGTATTCTATGCAACAGAGAGGAGTTGGTATTAAAAGCACACCAGTGACAATGGTGCTCCCTGACTCAAGAGGGAAATCATATCTGTTTAACATCATGGACACTCCAGGTAAGCCTACTCCCACATACAGGCCAGGATGGTACAAAGTAAACTAACTAACACTTAAAGAGACTTTTATCACAAGAACACCATCCATTCAAGCTCAATAACTGAGCTTTCCCCCCCCCCTTGTGGGCTCTTCTTCTCAGGTCATGTCAATTTCTCTGATGAGGTCACCGCAGGGATCAGAATCTCAGATGGGATTGTGCTGTTTATAGATGCTGCAGAAGGAGTGAGTTCTCTTACAGTTGCTCCTGTTTATCTTTTATCTCACAGCTAGGGCAGCACCTTTCCCTCAGCCAAAGAGTGCGATACATCATAATAAGTTTATTTTAGGACCTGACTAAATGTGAATGAAAGTCTACTAATTACATTGGTAGAAAATAATTTTGATTTAATTAAGATGTATATCTTGTTAGAAGATAGGACTGGTTTTTTGTTCATAATCTTTCAGTGCAGTCAAGAGCTTGCATGAATTTATTTGTGTTCTTTATATTTTAATGAATGCTTGAGGCTGATAAAATGCAGACACACATGCATGAAGCTACAGTGTATTTATGTTGAAGAAATCTGTATTTATGTGTAGGTGATGCTGAACACAGAACGTTTGATCAAACATGCAGTGCAGGAGCGGTTAGCAATAACCATCTGCATCAACAAAGTGGACCGGCTGATCTTGGAGCTCAAACTGCCCCCTACTGATGCTTATTACAAACTGCGTCACATAGTGGATGAAGTCAATGGCATGCTCAGGTAATCCTTAATCCTTTATTTATTTATTTATTTATAATCCCACGAATGGGAAATTCGCTCTCTGCATTTCACCATGCAGCAGTGGGCTGCTATTGAAAGCGCCCGGGGAGCAGTGATGGGGACAGCACGTTGCTCAAGAGTACCTCAGGGCAACCTACTGGGAAGGGGTTCGAACCTCCGATCATGTGGCTGACGCCCTAACCACTAGGCCACCGCTGCCCAAACTATATAGTGTGCGTCAGAGGTCCCCTCTTATGATGAACTATTCATTTCTGTTTTATTAAATGAAAGGTTAACTAGATTTCACATAGAAGAAACAAAGGGCAAGAGAAGTATTTATTTATTTATGCATGTATTTAATCCCTCCTGGTTTTCATATTCCATTAATTCAGTGAGTCTGACTACAAAGTGAATCCAATAAATTAATTATTATAGTGTGTAAATTCTCTCTCTCTCTCTCTCTCTCTCTCTCTCAGCACATATACGACTGATGAGTCTTTGGTGGTGTCTCCTCTGTTGGGAAATGTATGTTTTGCTTCATCGCAGTACAGCATCTGCTTTACTCTTGGATCTTTCGCTAAGATCTACGCTGATACTTATGGTAACATACACAAATACATTCACATTTACATCCTGTCATGAATGGGTGAGACTTGTATTTACATTTTTTTTAATCTACTGAATGGATGTTCCAGGTGACATAAATTACAATGAGTTTGCGAAGAGGCTCTGGGGAGACATCTACTTTAACCCCAAGACGTGAGTTTTACCACAGTTTATTTAGAGTGTGCAGCATATAAGCATGGTTAGGATATTTGACCTTGAAATTTAACATGATTGGCTGTGCTGTTTGTCATTCAGGAGGAAGTTCACTAAAAAAGCCCCTAACAGTAACTCTCAGCGCAGTTTTGTGGAATTTGTTCTGGAACCCCTTTACAAAATCCTATCACAGGTAAGCCTTTGATACTCTCACACAGTGACACTCATGTTAGTTCAATACATTTATGAAACAAAATGTAACTCATTAGCCACAGATTTCTGATTGAAAATTAAGCATTCTAGTTTATCATGTATGCCTCACTTGACCTCTCTCCCCTTTTATAGGTGGTCGGTGATGTGGACACATCTTTGCCGAGAGTGCTGGATGAGTTGGGAATCCACCTAACTAAAGAGGAGCTCAAGCTTAACATTAGACCTCTTCTGCGTCTTGTCTGCAACCGCTTCTTTGGGGAGTTCACAGGTGCGTGGGTTAGAAATGGCCATGGTTTTTTAGAGAAACATCCCTGAGCTCATAAAGTATTCATTTAAATATTCAGGTATTCAGAACACTTGTAGTTTAGAAATAAAAAGTGAACTATTTTTTTTTTTTCCAAGCAAAGTTTTTGGCTTTACATGAACCATAGGCAATGTTAGAACATAAGCAGCTGATCTTGCATCTTAAGTGAAACAGCCACATCTTTGTATGGAAACATTTAAAACTCAAGGATTACATATATTACCCGTACAATGTGCTGTTATGTCTAGCAAGTGTTTAAGTCATGATCTCCATTGTTTACATTTTATTATGTTGCGTATGATATACCACACATGAAGCTTTGCATACCTGTGTGAAATAATGTGTATGAATATCCTCAGGTTTTGTGGACATGTGTGTGCAGCACATCCCCTCTCCTCACGGTGGTGCCAGAGCAAAGATAGAGCACAGCTACACAGGAGGGCTAGATTCAGATCTGGGCGAAGTCATGTCTGAATGTGACCCAGATGTGAGTGTATGAGTTTTTATATATTTGTGTATACTATTGTAATTTGTGTATATAAAATAACTGAACAACAAAACTACCTCTCCCTCTCTGTGTCAGGGTCCTCTGATGTGCCACACCACTAAGATGTACAGCACAGATGATGGAGTGCAGTTCCATGCTTTTGGACGTGTTCTCAGTGGAACCCTACAAGCTGGCCAGCCTGTAAAGGTTTTAGGGGAGAACTACACTCTGGAAGATGAAGAAGATTCGCAGGTGTGCACAGTCGGCCGTCTGTGGATCTCTGTAGCCAGGTAAACATTTATGGCCATGGGAACACAGTGGTTCATGGAGGATCTTCTATTTACAGTATGAAAAGAATACCTTTATTAATCTGTCTGTGTGCTTAGGTATCAGATTGAAGTTAATCGCGTTCCTGCTGGTAACTGGGTACTAATTGAAGGTTGTGACCAGCCTATTGTCAAAACGGCCACCATCACAGAGCCCCGGGGAGCTGAAGAGGTGAGAGAGAGAGAGAGGTTTAACACTCTGTATTATGCAATTTTGGCAATGTGTCCGAAAGGGGGACTAGGAAGGACACCTACATTTGACACTTCTCTGTGTTTATGACTCAGGCTCAAATCTTCAGGCCCCTGAAGTTTAACACTGCTTCAGTGATCAAGATTGCTGTGGAGCCTGTGAACCCTTCTGAGCTTCCAAAAATGTTGGATGGACTCAGGAAGGTGAACAAGAGCTACCCCTCCCTCACAACTAAGGTAAAACATATACTGAAACATTGAAAACTTTTGGCTAATGTTTTTTTTTTTTTGCACATTAAAGATTTTCTTTATTTTTCAAAGCCTGGATGCTTTTATTGAAGTGTAGTGACTTTTCCTGCTTCTAAAATGTTTTAGAGTAAGAAAGCCAAAGGGAAATGACAAGTACATTTAAAAATGCAGTTCCAACTACAAATAAGGCATGAGTCTGCAATATGACAGTCCAACCATATTAAAAATATAATGAAAGTACAAATAATTACACTAAACTGCAAATGTGCCAGTTCATATTCTCCATGAGGAAAATAATTTGTGATTAGTTTCAAGCTTTACATTCTTGATTATTGGTATTTTGAAAATCAATGGGCAGCCATTAACCCACACATTTGTCTCCATGCAAGAAATGCTCACTTAATAAATAAGTTTAGAAAAATGCTTCACTGTCCAGTGTACTTTCATGCTTATAAACAGCTAAATGTTTTCCTGTTTATAGGTGGAGGAATCAGGTGAACATGTAATCCTAGGCACAGGTGAGCTCTACCTGGATTGTGTGATGCACGACCTGAGAAAAATGTACTCAGAGATCGACATCAAGGTATCTTGTTTTAGTTTCCCTTATTTAAATGCACTAAACTATTACTAGTCTCTCCTCTTAATATACCTTGATGTTTCACTCCAGGTGGCTGATCCAGTAGTGACCTTTTGTGAGACAGTGGTGGAAACATCCTCCCTCAAGTGTTTTGCTGAAACGCCCAATAAGAAGTATGTAAATTTGCTTAGCTCACAGTTATTAAATGCAGTAGCTGATTAGAACTGAGCAGGGTTCCTTGTAGTAGTTGAATGTGATGATGATGTGTTGAGAGAGAAATTAGTTAATATTGTTTATTATTATAAAATATTGACAGATTAAGCAGTTTGGCTGTTTTTGTTTTTTTGCCACTGTACTCATTTGACAGAAACAAGATCACCATGATTGCTGAGCCTCTGGAAAAAGGGCTCGCTGAGGATATTGAGAATGAGGTGGTGCAAATTACATGGAACAGGTACAAAGTACAAGCTCTTTGAAAGTCATTTACTTCCTCTCATTCAATTTTTTCATGGTTTTTTTTTTTTTTTTTTTTAGAGGCTATTTTGCAGCCAATAAAAAATTGCAAAGCAGGTTTTATTGTTGTTTTAACCATATACACAGTGAAACGAAACAATGTTCCTCCAGGACCCTGGTGCTACACAAGATGACCTCTCACATTACACAGAACACACCATAAGTGCAGACAAGACTAACAAGTGCAAAAAAAAAATTTATTTTAACTTAACTTTTGCAGTGACTTTTGATAAAATCCTTTTTCATCTGTTTAATATCGCATGCTTTTTGATTTGATATTCCCCTGGACCTTGACATTTCACGTACTAGAAATCCATGTGTGTGTGTCAGTCTCAGCTGTGAGGCCATCTGGAGTTAAAAAGGCCAGCATCTGGAACTTAGTCTAGCCAGCAACATAGTTTACACACCATTTAACACACCCTATCCATCCATCAACTGTTATCTCTCACTCTCTCTCTTTCTCTATCTCTGCCTTCTCTCCACACAATAGGAAGAAGCTGGGTGAGTTTTTCCAGACCAAGTATGACTGGGATTTGCTTGCTGCTCGATCAATCTGGGCGTTTGGACCCGACACCACTGGACCTAACATCTTAGTAGATGATACATTACCCTCAGAGGTACAAATGTAGTATATAAAATGTAAATATTTGTAATAATGCCTAATACTGTTACAACTAGGCACAATTAGACTAAGTCTGATTATTTTTAGTGCAAGATTATTATTACTTTTATACTAATTTTGAAGTTTACCTTCATGCACATAGGATGGAGTATGCACGTTCATGATCATGGATAGAGCCGCACAAATTTTTTGTGGGATTGTGTCACATTAATATTGCTATTAGTACTTTGCAGGAGGTGTAAAAAAACTACTGACTTGTACATGCCAAATTAGGTTTTTGCTTCCATGCTGGTGTGCTGACCTCTCTTAACCCAGTGTAAAGCTAAACCTGGGAATAGCTGAAACAGTTCCTGTGTCTCCTCAGGGTGTGGCCCTGGGATTACCAAGAACTGTTACTAAAACCCAAACACGTCAATGTCAATATGTGCCAAGTAGCTACAGATTTAAAGCCTGCACCTGTACGATCATCATGACAGGCTGAAGCACACAGGAAAACTCATCAGATATAAAAGAACAGTGCCTACACTACATTTTATGGAGTGTATTTTACGGATAAAAGCAAGCTGAGGAGGATCAATAAGAAATTTGTGTTTGTATTTGTGAAAAGGTGGATAAAGCTCTTCTTGGCTCAGTAAAGGACAGCATCGTACAGGGCTTCCAGTGGGGAACTAGAGAAGGCCCCCTATGTGATGAACGTAAGACACGATCTCTGGAATCTTTTAACCATTCATTTTGACACGCAATGTATTTTTGTAGACGTGCTGGCAGATTAAACAGTAACATTAGTTTAGCTGTGAGTAATATGTGAGTACTTTAACTAAGGTGTGTTACAGTAAAAGTAAAATTATATGTAGCACAAATCTAAAAGTTTTTATTTGGGATACATTATTGGGAAAATATCATGATCTTATTCAATTCTGTCTATATAGTCAAGCACTACATGCACACAGGAATAAAAAGTTATTTAATAATTTTCATGTAAACTGCCTATACATTTTATCTTCCCTAAAATATGAATGAATATTGAAAATATATTGAAATATTTGAGCTAATATATTTCTTCTGATTGTATTTTAATTTCCAAAGGAATAAAATCTTTGCTAGAAAGCTTGGAGAGGTTCCTTAATGCATTTTCTGTAACATTGCTGTAACTTCTGCTGTAGCCATCCGTAATGTGAAATTCAAGATTCTGGATGCAGTAATTGCTCAGGAGCCATTACACAGAGGAGGAGGACAGGTCATTCCTACCGCGAGACGGGTGGTCTACTCTGCTTTCCTGATGGTATTTCTTTCTTTGTTCTCGCTTTGAATCTTCCATTTTCCCTGTACAGTCATCACTGCTTCTAACCTATTGTGTCGGAAGGGTTTGTATTTTTATCAATATCTTGATTAATAATCTTGGAACTCTTGCTGCGCCTTGAAGGCTAATCCTCTGCTCTTTGCTCTTTGATATGTTTGGCTGCTTGTAGGCCACACCCAGGCTGATGGAGCCCTATTACTTTGTGGAGGTTCAAGCTCCTGCTGACTGTGTATCTGCTGTCTACACTGTATTGGCACGCAGAAGGTAATACACACACACACACACACACACACAAAACGCTTAAAAGAATTAGAATTCTGCTGACAGTGAGTGTACGTGTACTACTACACACTCACACAAACAGCCGCAATAACTTCAAGAGGGGAATTAAGGTGATGCTGACTCTGCCAGCTGTCACTCACATGCCTGCAGACAGTATTGCTTGTAACACTAAACCCCAGGAGCACTTTCTTAATAAGCTCTCTTTTACAGTAATCACTCCCATAAGAAAGCTTTGCCTCATCACTCTGATGGATGTAATGATTGTTTGTTTTGCAGAGGCCATGTGACACAGGATGCACCAATCCCAGGCTCTCCTCTTTACACAATCAAGGCCTTTATTCCTGCAATAGACTCGTTTGGGTTTGAGACTGATCTCCGTACACACACACAGGGGCAGGCTTTCTCTCTCAGTGTGTTCCACCACTGGCAGGTATACACAAACACAAAACATATGTTTCAGAAAGAATTATAATTTAGAGCTTGTTTGCCCATAATATTTCTGATTCTACTGCTGACCAGCCACACACTTTCTTTATCAAACAACTTTTAATGTATATCTGGGTTTTCATTCAGTCCTACCAAATGACTAAAACGGTATGAAGCGGTTAAAAATATTTGAACCAATCCTTATATGTGCACTTTGATACTGCATAGTACTTGGATCAGCAGCTTATCTGTTTGTCTTACTAATACTCTGTCACATGGTCTATCTGTGTGAGCGTGCGTGTCATTTAGAATTTGAAGTTTGGAGGTTTTTTTTTTTTTAATAAATCATCCTTCCCAGCTAACTTCCTTTTTCCTCTCTCTTCCCCGCATTCTCATTTTCTTTGCAAGATTGTTCCTGGTGATCCTTTGGATAAGAGTATTGTGATCCGTCCATTGGAGCCTCAGCCTGCACCTCACCTAGCCAGAGAGTTCATGATCAAGACCCGCAGACGCAAGGTCAGAAAAACATCCCTTAGTGCTTTTAGTTTGAGGCTTAGTTAGGCAAAAGAGAACTTAATATTACCAGGGCAAAACTAAAAGTTTCATTTCACAGAGCTTTTCAAGCTAAGGATCTTCATTCAATCACAATGGCTCATTTTTAGTCACATGAAAGGACTTATGCATTTTTTTGTGTTGCATTTGGCATGACCTTTAATGAACTTGAACATTTGTTAATACCTTGAAAAACCGTTCAGAAATAGGCAAATGTGTATCTTTATTTATGTTTTAATGATAAGTAAATACAAAAGAAACTTAGTTAAGTTGACTTGCGGGACAGTCATATAATTGAAAACCATTCTACCTCTTAGAGCATTATTTAAAACATTTATTTAGATTAAAAAAACTCCTGCTACTGCAGAGGTGCAAGAAAACTGAAATTCTTTATTTTTCTGGCAATATGGCTGATCCCATTATGCAGTGCAGCACCATAAAAGCTGTTCAAGAAACCTTCTACTTTACAGCTTCCTTATAAATGAACACAGGACCTGAAGAAAAGGTTTTTTAAAAAAAAAACAATTTTACTTGTTTATCTCAGTCTTTAATTTTTTTTTACTTGCTGAAAGTCTTATTCTAATAATTTTTACATTTGGTCCAGCAAACATACCAAAGATGCTATTCTGGATTGCAAGTTTTAATATGACCTTTGGTGCTCTGTGTAATTAAGTGAAACTGAAATGAAGTTTTCAGATTACATCCTACTGTAATAAAAAGTAATGTACTCTGCAAAGTGTAAATGCCCAGATTTTTTTTTTTTTCCTCAGCATTCATATAATTTGTTTTTCCCCCCCTCTGTGCCTTTTCCCTAGGGTCTAAGTGAAGATGTCAGTATCAGTAAGTTTTTCGATGACCCTATGTTGTTGGAGTTGGCCAAACAGGATGTGGTGCTTAACTATCCTATGTGATGGAAAAGGACAGGCCTATTTATCCCCTCGACCACACTGCAACAGCACCAGATGACCCCATCTGGGGATAAGATTTGCCCCAACTGCTGTTTGATTATGCCCTTCCCCAGTGTCAGCATCAGAGGGGTCCAGAAGGGTACAGAGCTCCTCTTTATAACGCGTGTTCTGCAGTTCTCGCAGCACTCACTCAAAACACAAGCGTAGGGGGAGGTGCCATTGTGTCCAATTACTGTTAATAATTCTTCCAAATCTTGCAGAACTTTTTTGTGTAATAGAATAAATTTCTGTCTGATTCTGATGTCACAGGAAATTTCCCTGGTCTGAATATTCATGTCACCACTGACAATTAGTGTGTATTTTTTTATATATTAGAAAAACAAAAGTTTTTGTACATTTAAAGGAAGAGAAGAAAAACAGCAGAAATGTATTATCTTTTTGTAAAACCCAAGTAAAGTTTGTATGGGTTGAAATAAAACAGTTCTGCTTTGAAATGTGTGTTGTAAGTGAATGTATGGTCATGGATATAAATATATTAGCAAGTCAAATCCATATTTTGAACTGCCATAATTTTATACATTTAAGCATTTTACCTTTTTCATAGATCATTTGTGCAAATCAGGTTTCATTTAGAAGGCCTACTTTGCATCCAATTTATTTTTATTAATGGACTTGGATTAAGTTATAGGTCTGGTCTCACAAACTATAGTGAGTCACTAATAAGCAAGAAACACTTGACATATAAAGAAAGATTTTGCTCCCTGAAAATATGTTTTTCAAAAGAGCAAAGCTGCTTTTTCAGTTGCCTTATTAGTTGAAACATCCAGATGGATTATATTCTATAATATTTGATTTTTATCTGTGGCAAACCTTTGAAGGGATTTATCCATTCCTCACAAACTCTGTAGCTGGCTTAGCTGCTAATATGACGCATATAGTCCTGATTTTATGTCCGATTTCAATTCGCTGTCAGAACAGGCCTGTATGCTATAATTGCCATTTTCCCCAAACACAAATTAAGAATCAGACTTTGGCTTTGTTTGCCATTGATTTACTCCAAGACTATAATTCTTGTTAATTAAGCATTGGCCTTCCATCCATTTATTTGCATTGAGTGCTATGTGTTGCCAAAAATCATTGAATTGGTTAAACATAAGTTAAAAAAAAAAAAAAAAACCTGTTTTTTCATGTGTGCATGTGTTTTTTTATTGCTCATTCGAAGTGCAAGTTTTGTTGCAAGACTTGTTCTTATGCACACTAGGAATCTTTGTGTGTAAACACTTGTCGCTTTCATTTCAATTATTAGCCTCAACATGGTGATTACCGTCCTGAAAAATTACTCATAACAAGCCCATCTTGTCAAAATGTGTAGGAAACAGCTGCTAAAGTGTGATCAAAAGGTGTGGATGTATATTTTGAGATGTCACCTTAAAGGTGTTAGGGTGAGAAACTGATTGGGCTAGGACAGAATGTACTTTGGGTTATTGGTCTGACATAGTAAATGTTATTGGCAGTGGTAACTTCTTTGACCAAGGTTCAATCTAGAGGGATAATTGGTTTGTGTTCACAGAGAAGACCAACAGCTTCAGTGTGCAAGAGCTGAACACCAGCTCTTAAGCCAGGACCACAAATGATGCTGTAGGAAAAAAAAAAAAGAACATTGACAGCATTTAGCAGACACTCTTATCCAGAGCGACTTCCATGTCCTAATTACAGGGACAGTCCCCCCTGGAGACACTCAGGGTTAAGGGTCTTGCTCAGGGACCCAGTGGTGGTAGTGCTGGAGGTGGGATTCAAACCTGGGACCTCTTGAGCCATAGGTCCATAGGCAAATATCCTACCACTAGACCACCAACACCCCAGTTCTGTTTAATTCAGACTTGTATAGTACATTTCTCAGCAGATGTCTAAAAGGAGCTTTACAAAATCTGAGTGCCAGTCTTCAGTGACCAAGACAAAGTTGACCGAGGCAAGAAAAACCTCCTTTAAAAAGGCTCCCTAGAAAAAAAGACCCCGAGAGAAACAATGTTTTTTTTTTTTTATGTCAAATTAAATAAAGTTTTGGGTCCCGTTTTGTGTTTTAAATGTTTTAGGATTAGGAAGTAGCAAAAGGCAGGTTCATGTGAAGGATGGCCCTCAGTCTGAGAGGAACAGCCATAGAGTCTGTGTCAGTTTTAGTCTAGTAGGCATGCATGTCTGTAACCAACAAAGTTGTGCCATGAGAAATAAAACTCTGCAGTGGAATTAAATTGATATGAAGGCTGAGGTTTGCATAGACTGAAGGCTGGCATTTGTAGAATGCCAGAATGTCTTTCTGAGTTATGCGCTGAATTTTGCGTATGTCTTACTGTTGCTTTATGTAATTGTGGGATGGACAGAGAGAATTGTGCATGTGCAAATGTGTTGTAATGTCCTTTAAGGATTATGCTGTAGTAAGTGTGCTACATGTGCATTGTGTAATTGCTTTGTACATCTGTGGTCTTAGGAAGTTTCTTTAGACGTCAGTTCAGTCTGTGATGAGTATCTATATAGGAAGAGTATGTTATGTCAGCTATGCCATGATGATTGCCTAGACGTTACAATGCTGTCTGATGTATAAGACACAGGACAATCACAGTTCTTACCATCCTGCCCTGTTCACTTTTTTGTGCCTTCCATCTACCACACCTGATCAGGCAGAGAAATAAACAAAGAAGTACAAGCATGGATAGAGACTGAGAACTCCTGTGGTAAAAAGCTGAATCAGGTGTGACTGATGAGAGACACTCAAAAAATGTGCATATTGTGTGAGAGGTCAATTTTAGCCTCTTGGACTTCCAGCCATAGATGGCTCATGAGCTTATGACTAGGCTAGCAGTTAGAGCCCATTCACCCATCACCTATAAAAAGAGGAGTCCTTTGGAATGCTGCTACTGGGCAGTGGTGACCTAGTGGTTAGGGTGTTAGCCGGAAGATTGGGGGTTCAAACCTCTTCCCAATAGGTTGCCCTGAGGTACCCTTGAGCAAGGTGCCGTCCCCATCACTGGGCGCTTTCAATAGCTGCCCACTGCTGCACGGTGTTTGAGTGTGCATGGGTCCAATTTCGTTGTGGTTCATTGTCTGCTGTGCTTTGACCTCGCAATGACAAGGGTTGTCACTTTCTTTTTTTTTTCTTTTTTCTTTTTTTATTACTCATTTTTATCCTTTTTTATCCATTGGGGCAGCGGTAGCCTAGTGCTTTGGGACTAGGCATCAGAATTGGAATGTCATGGGTTTAAATGCCAGACTTGTACATTGCCCTGAGGTACCCTTGAGTAAGCTACTGTCTCCATCACTGCTCCCTGGGTGCTGGATATAGCTGCTCATGGCTGCAGAGTGTGTGTATGAGTTAAAAGCAGATGATACATTTTGTTGTGGTTCACTGTGTGCTGTTTCTCAATGACATTTGGTCAGTGGTATTTCTATTAGCTGCAGGTGTCTGTAAAGATCATGACAATGAACAAGAAAAACAGTAATTGAAGGGCAAAGATATTGAACGTTTATAAGATGCACATGAGAGACTGTGAGGCACTAATTTACAGGAGACATAAGCTTGACTATGTCAGCAGTGACCGAGAGCAAACAGAACACAGTACTTCCAGTGAGGAGAAAGGAGACATGGTTAGTGCTGGACTTAGGAGGCTGAATGGAGAGAGAATGATCTGATTTAATGATTCAGTAAATATTAGAGTAAATCTGTGTTCACATAGTCTGTTCCCGAGGTCCTGCCTCACTGGTGCATCCTTCTATATTTAGCAGGGATGCCCAGATTGTAGCCTGTGCTGCAAGGCAGTGTGTGTGTGTGTGTGTGTGTGTGTGTGTGTACTTGTGCACGTTGTACATCCACTGCCATCAGAGCAGATGCCTCAGGCCCAGCACAGTCACACTGCATGGGAACACACACACAACAGACACTTAAAATCATCACACTGCGGCTTCTGAAGCACTATAGTTCACACACAGTTTTGGTTATGAAACAGCGGTGGCCTAGTGGTTAGGGAGTTGGCCCTGCATCGGAAGATTGTGGGTTCGATTCCCTCACAAGTAGGTTGCCCTGAGGTACCCCTGAGCAAGGTACCATCCCTGTCACTGCTCCCTGGGTGCTTTCAATAGCTGCCCACTGCTGCATGGTGTTTGTGTGCATGGGTTAAAAGCAGAGGTCCAATTTTGTTGTGGTTCATGGTGTGCAGTGCTGTGACCTTGCAATGACAAGGGTTGTCACTTTAATTTTTTTTTTTTCAATGTCCATGAAAGCTTCACTTTTTGGTGTCGCCGGCTTCTAACTTTGTAGCTGTGCAGCAAGGTCCTCTTTTCTTATGCATTTATTTCTTCTGTATGCATAGTGTGTTCCGGTTAATCTCTCTTGTAAACTTATTTAATGTCTTTTAAAAATTGGTGGGCATTATAAAGCATTGCTGTAGAAAATCATATGTTGGTTTCCTAAACATTTCAATGAAGTGGTTTCATTTTTCAGGTAACCAAAGGAGATTCTTCATCCCTCCAAAGGAACCTCATTTTAAAGAAAGAAGTTAAGAGAAGCACTCTGTTCATGCATTAATCACATTTCTGGTACTACAGAAAAGGATAGTTTCCACTTCTGAGTCTTAATTCAATTTACCTTCTTTTCTCTTTCCTCATGCTCATGGTTTTTCTGTTTCGGTCTTGGTACCTCAAGGTTTCTCTTTCCTTGCGAGTCCTGCTTCTTCTAATTCAGGGGTGGGCAATTCCGGTCCTGGAGGGCAGGTGTCCTCCAGAGTTTAGAAAAACAGTAATTGAAGGGCAAAGATATTGAACGTTTATAAGATGCACATGAGAGACTGTGAGGCACTAATTTACAGGAAACATAAGCTTGACTATGTCAGCAGTGACCGAGAGCAAACAGAACACAGTACTTCCAGTGAGGAGAAAGGAGACATGGTTAGTGCTGGACTTGGGAGGCTGGACCAGAATTCCAGGACCGAATTGCCCACCCCAGATCTAAGTGGTTGTTTTTCATTTGTTTAGAGGATTTTCTATGAATCTTGGTTCTTCTCAGCTTTTCTGTTATTAATGCTTTTATGGATTTTCTCCTTTTTAAGCCATCCTTTCTCTCTGTGTTTCAATGGTAATGCTTAGTCTTCCATCAACCCAAATCAACCCAAAATCTTTAAAATAGATGTTATTGTCAGCAACAATTTGCTAGACCAAGATGTGTAAGAAGAAGTGTAAAAGGCCTCTTTTCATAGAAAAGACCAACCCTGAGCTGAATTTTCACTTTAGATTGTTAATGCAGGGCTGTACTCCTATCCCAGCCAAAACCCCAAATGATGCTGGAGCAAAATATGAGAGTTTTAGTTAAAGCACTTTTTGTAAAGTGCTGTTCCCAGCACAGAGAAACAGTGACTCCATTTGCTTGACACCAGAGTTGCTCCATTCTCTGACCTAAAAATAAAACCAAAAGCAATTTAGTAAGAACTAATTAGGAAAGATTTAGGATTATGAGCTAATTATTCCATGTGCTAGTCATTTTAAAATGAATGAGTTAAATGTTCCTGTTAACAAAACATTTACTTTTTAACAAAAAAAAATTGACAACAGCTACTTTGTAACTTTTCATGACCATTCCATGATGAATGGACATTAGATATGGTCAACAATATTTTTCTCTTCTCTTACATAGTTACCAGTTTGGAGATAAAATGTTTTGTTTTTGACAGCACTGTAACTTGAGAACAGTGGTCAAGTTAAAGTAGTTCCCATATTGTGTAACAGATGAAAAGATAGTATATATTAGTTAACAGTACAGTGAAAAAGTTTAGGTAGCACAGCATAGGAGCTTTTCCATTCTCTTTTTATTCGCAATGTCCTTTCGCTCCATCAGTTGTGCCCCAGCCCTGCTCAATTTCTTGCCCCAGAGTGTGTTAGCTCAACACTCAGCCACATGAGGGCACTCTTATTTGAAACAAGATGACAGCTTCACAAACACACATGTTCACACATCACTACACAAATGCACACACATGACCATGACGCTACCACCACAGGGCACCTGTAGGGTGAAAAATTATGACTCAGAGGTCAGACAGAAAAAGAGAAGTGGAGTGGGTATTAGAAAGCTATGTGTCTGGAGGAACAGAAGGAAAGAGTGGATATGGTTGTCTTGTTTCAGCAATCCTAGCAGAATGAACAATGCAGGTATTGGATAACATGATGCCAATTGTTTGAGTTTTGCTGACTTGACATAGACATTATCCTTAGTATGACATTATCATCATTAGCAATCATTCTGGCCCCGATCAGTCTGCAGAAATGAGACACTGAATATCTGTTGAAACCTCCAGAAACGTGGCTGAGAGAACAGTGGAAAACTGCAGTAGAAAATAAATTCCTGAATATCTTGAGCCACTTACCTCTAATTAAATATGGTAATCCATTCTGGCAAGGCAGTTAAGAGACTGCCTGACGCAATGACTTACTTACAGAGCAATAAATCAAAATGAGCCTATTGAATGATAGCTAATTATTGATTTCTTTGAGCATGGCACCTAAATGGGCTTTCCACAGTCAATCACTCAAGTATTTAAAATTGCCTTCAATGGGCTTTTCTGGCAGATTCCCAATAGTTCTAGAAAAAAACATGTTGCCAACAAAATGCATTTTGCAGGGTTTACAAACATTTTTCAAAGACCTCAACCAAACAGTAGTTTTCACAAAAGTTTTCTGTGATTTTTTGCCACCCTACACTGCCCAACTTTAGTCCTTATATTAAAAAGCAGTTAAGCATAAGTCTTCCAACAAAGATTATTATATAATATGTGGAGTCCATCTCCATTTAAGCATGGTGTAGTGGGTTACTGTACATCTTTACAGTTTTTGTGTGAAAACTGAAAGTCTTGCGTAAGCTGTTTAAGCCAAAAAAGCCCTAGAATTTAGAAGGATAGCCACCATCATCCAATGACGTCATTAAGAACATAAAGCAGAAAACTCATAAAGCAGATATAACTTCATTTAATTTGTAATTTGCATCGATAAAAATGCTACTCTAATGTTTACCCCAGCAATGGACTGTCCCAAGCACATGTTTTTGATGAGAAGTTCCTGACCCTGAGCTCAGTAGCCCAGTCAGTAATCCATCCCTGGGTAATGAGAACAGTTAAATATTTCAATCTCTCAATCTGACCTCAATACATTGAATGTGTCAGCTGGTGACTTGCTGCTTTGTCCTGATGGAGTGTGAATGTCTACACATATGCAGTGTCACTGTTACATTGCACTGTAATATTTGTTCTCAGATAATGCCCATGTTGATGACATTTTCACGATCTTGTAGTAGGTAGTGGTGGCCAAGCGGTTACAGACTGGGCCACAGTAATTGGAAGGTCCTGAGTTCGACCAGTTACCTCGAGGAACCCTGAGCATGGTACAATCCCCATCACTGCTCCCTGGGCTCTGGATATAGCTGTCCACTACCCTGCTGTGTGTAGGTTAAATGCAGAGAAGTACTTTGTTGTGTTTCATTGAATGAAAAACAGTCCCTTCACTTCCCCTCACTTGTAATCCTGCATGGTAAGTTTGCAAGTTTTTCTTCCCCCAAGAATTCAAGTTCTGCTTTATGTTTTTGTTTTTGGAGATGAGAAACATACAGAAACGTGTTTCTCTTTGTTTCTCAAACACTTGTCAGCAAAAGAATACTGCTGCAAGAACAATTAGGGAAAGTTTTTAAAGTTGGGAAAACTGAAAAAAAACTCACAAAGTCAGGCTCAGTGATGTCTGAAGTACTGTTCAGAATGATTAACTAATTAATTTGATAATTTGACTTGGCAAGGCCTCCCTATTACCAGTCCTGTCACCCCTCAAAATCATTTCTCTTTCTCTCACTTTCCCTCCATGTCATTGAGAGATGGTATGTTTGAATGAGGGATAAAAAAATGATGGAGAAGATGTAGAGATACTTGACAGAAGAAGAGAGAAAAGCTGCAATAGGATACAGAAGAGCTTCAGATGACATGAATGTTCCTGTGCGCCATATGTTTGCCCCCATCCCGGGGGAGAGGGCTTGGAGGAGTGTGTGAAGCTTCCATAAGTGTTTGAGGGGAGTTGTCCTCAAGCTGCCTTGCAGCTAAAACTGAGAGGTCAGCCTGATCTGGGGTGTGAGCCATTCTGGCAACAATCATTTCATGCCCCTGGACTCAACCTAAACTGCCCCCATCCTCATTAGACAAGAGAGAGAAAAGCCGTTGGTAAGGAAGAGACCCCATTTTCCATGTCGTTTGTATAAATGATTGAGAATGATGCCAGCCAGCCTACTGGTATCACTCTGCCAATTGCACTTTGTGTCAGGGGCTCCAGCGCCTCTTCTGACAGTATATGGAGAGGTGGTGACGGATCGTTGTCTTCGCGTGTGACACACTTCAGATTTGTGGAACACTGTTTCGGGGAAAGAACTGTCACTCAGACTTACTACAAGGATGCGGTGGGTATTTTGAGTCCCGGGCGAACTATTTGGATAGGTGAGATGCCATTAATCATCTTTTAATCAGCTATTGATAACCATATCTTAAGAATGACCAAAAACGATGATTACAGTATGCTGGATCTTTACTTGAGTGACAACTTTCTTCTAAATCTGAACGTTAAAGGTAAGTAGCTTTAAAGAAAAAGGTCTGCTGATTAGATTAGATTATGACATTAGACTAGACAACATTAAATAGATACAGTATATTGATATATTGATATATCTCTAGTTGATCAACAAGGTATATTATACTCAAAGTTAATCTAATATCATATATTAATTTCATTTTATTGTAATGAGTAGTGGACATTGTTTTGGATAGAAACACAGCTGAATCAAGAAAAATCCTTAATACCTGGGATGCTGCTCCTTCGCTGGCAGTGCCTGAGCCTGTTTGTGTGTGTGTGTGTGTGTGTGTGTGTGTGAGCGAGAGAGAGAGAGAGAGAGAGAGAGAGAGAGAGAGAGAGAGAGAGAGATATCTATAGACTGTTTGAGTCTGGAGTCATAGACAATCCAATCCTTGTTAACAGTGTTCCCACTACTGAACCGATTCTTTCGAACTGCCTGTTTAAAAGAATCGCATTCCCGACTCAAACGATTCATTGAAGCACAAGTCAGGTCAACTTCATTCTCATCTGTTCTCCGTTCCTTTCATTCATATTTACCACACGATAACACCCGGAGCACGGAGAGGGAGGGACGCCACATCCTGTAGAGAACGAAGCAAAATTTGGCAAAATTTGAATAGGCAAAATTTGATGCGATGGTTTCTGATGTTTAATTAGGCGGTAATAAGGTAGTATGAAAGGTGAGGACTGGCTTGGGAATCGGTTTAACCGGCTCTAAAGAACGATTCGATGATCGCTACTTAGTGAAACTGTCAGAAGGTCGCGTGGCTGCTTGAGGACACAGACTTGCAGCTCCGTTCGATCAGAGAGAAGAACACAGAGGTGAAAAGAAGAGGGAGATCCAATGAGGCTGGATGGATTCGCTGGGGAGCTGATGTAGCCCACCCTCCACACACACACACACACACACACACACATTACCAGAAGGACATTGCTTCACATGTCTCCTTCCTAAGCGAAAGGTTACGGGGGTCCAGGGGGCACTGTGAACGTGCGATCAGTGAAGAAACCCCGCGATGAGCTCGGGCTCGCCGATCTGCTCTGAGACGCCGTGAAGGGGGTCGTACAGGGGGAGCCAGGAGCGGCTGTCGGGGGCTTTACTTCTTCGTAAAATACTCTTCACAGACTCGCAGAGCGGTAAGATGGCTGCATGTTTTATTAACAGATTCTCCCTCTTCGAGGAGAACCTACAGAGAGGCTCCACACAAACTGAGCACGAAAAGAGTTCATTCAGCCCTGCAGGTCTTCCTTCAGCACTTCACCCGCTCGTTTCCATCACTTCTGTTCCGCTGCGTGCAAGAACTACACTTCAGACTACGCGCCTTCATTCGACCTGAGGCGGACATTCGAGTTTCAGCCCATCTGGGGTGATTATGTTCTTTGTGTTCGCCGTTACTGATTGATTTTTATTCGCGAACCGTCAGTCTGCAGGATTTTCGCGCCACGCGGCGTGACGTCTCGCTTTGATGTTCCCGTCGAACGTCCGCGCGCTCCGGAACGCAGAACAAAACCGCGGCACGTGCGCGAGCGGAAGCACTTTGGCGGGAAAAACAGGCGCTAATAAACGTATTTAGTCTAATTCGTCCGTTTATTCTAATTCGTCTCGATTTTTTAAGTGATAAAAAGTTAACAGGGTGCACGATGGCGGAGAGACTTCTGAGTTGATTGGTTTGTTTATAAACAAATTAACAATCAAACAATGTAAACAAAAGTCTGCAAATTCATTCCAGCAGTTCTTCTTCTTCTTCTTCTTCTTATTATTATTATTATTAATAATAATATTGTTATTATTATTGTTATGGTTATTGATTTATTGATTAATTATTGTCACATGCTATTTGTTTATTGTCTAGTGTCCAGTCTGTGCTTTATGTCTTTGATGTCAGGAAAATAAACTTTAACTGGATCTTTATTTTTATTACTCACTCATTTGCTCGTTACTCGATCACGTGCTCAATACCGCCAGCATCTCTTGTGGAGTGTGCACAATAATCAAGCAATTTTAACTAATGTCTGGAAACACATTGAAGAATGGCTATTATTAATAATAATAATAATAATAATAATAATAATAATAATAATGAATGGGCTATTCCAGTAATCTGGTTCTTGTCTAGTTACCAGTCTGCATTTTGTGATGTTGATTAAATAAATTCTGATTAGATCTTCTTTATCTACAAAATATTTTTGTTTAATTCACTCCCTCAACCCTGTTTCTCTATATATGAAGTTTCCACTGTAAACATGCACTGCCTCCACATTCACAAAATTAGTTATTATTATTATTATATTATATTATATTAGCAATTAAATGGTCTTTAACAAAGGTATTGAGTGGTTATCCAGGCAGAACTCTTTCTGCTTTACACTCTTAAACTGGCTATACATAAATATTTAGCCAGCCCCCCTTACATTTTATGTTCATTTTTATGTGAGGGAATGTTAAGACTAAGATGAACTGAGCCAACATCACAACCCTAAATGTGCTGTGTGAAAGTGATTTATTTTATGTATATTGTATATGTGTGTGTGTGTGTGTGTGTGTATATATATATATATATATATATATATATATATATATTCTCTCAATGCATGTCATGGATATCATTACTTTCAGTATAGTAAACAGTGATCAAACAGGGAACTTGTTAGAAAACAACCACCATAGTATAGTAACTGCATTAATTGCACAGTAACAGAAAGCCTAGCTAATTGAAGGCCACTTTACCATTTTTTTTTTACAATTTTTTTTTTTATAGTTTGATTTGGCAGATTACTGTGTAATGTTCCATGTAATGAAAAAAAGACAAACAAGACATCCAGCTTGTTCTCACCTCAACCTCAAGAAAAAAATACTTGAAAGATATCAAGATTGTATACATTTTTTGTTGTTATATAATGATTGTAATGTTATTCATTAACATTGTAACTGTGGAAAGTATGTTTTTTGCCAAAAACACACCACATAGGCATCTCAGTGCTGGAATGCATAGGTCTGTATGTGAAGCGTTAACTTTAAATGAGTAGATAATACTTTAAGTCAGCAAATTAGTGAAATAATAAATTAGGTTTTCATTTTCTTCCTCCGAAAAAAGTCAAAAAATTATTATGCATCACATAATGTTAAGCTTTTCTAACTTGCCTTAGTAAAGTACTATCATTTGCAGTGTAGTCAGTTGAAATGATGTGCACTTCTATACACTCATGCTGTGCTTCTGGGTTTGAAAATATCAGTATCTCTGCTTTCTCTCTATCTCTCTCTCTCTCTAGCTCTGACTGTTACTTTGTATGTAGCAAGGTTAAGTGTTAAAGGTCTTATAGAAGCATTCCTTCAACAGCTTTCATGGCTGGAGTGTGTGCTGTGTGTCTGAAGAGATATTGATAAGAGTGAGGCAGCAGTTAAACACTGCTTTATTGAATTTGCTGATGTGCATTTTTGTGATGGATATGTGGAAAATATGCATTTATTCATTGTGTGTTTGCATGTTTGTGAAAATCCGCCTGCCTTTTCTATGCATTTATTCACACACTCTGTGTGTGTGTGTGTGTTTATAAGTATTCATTTATTCACAGTGTGTTTTCTTGATGGATGAGTGTAGTCATTTCCTTGTAGCATTGTTGTAACCCCCCCACCCCCATCCTCTTTAGTAATTTTTTTCTTTCTGATTTCAACTAAATTACAACTATCTTTTCCTTGAGGATAACAGGCCAAAAGAGAGACAGAAACTGTGCCTAGTCTGCTCAAAAAGAAACATGAGGGGCAAATTCTATCTGGCAGGCAATAACCCACACAGCAGCACACATACACTCACACACACAAACATGTGCCCACATGCACACACAGAAGGAGAACAGGCCGCATCGTTCCAGTTGGTCAGGACCAGTCTGGACCACCCCAATTTAGAAGACATCTTACTGACAAAGGTTTGCCTGTGACGTGACTTGTGACTGTGATGTGTGATGCTCTGAGCTAAATTCTTTTGTGCTTCATAATCGAATTCTTAACCCTGTTCTCAGAAAGAATGAAGCAAGATAAGTTCAAAGGGAAAGATATTAAAATAGCAAACCCCAAATAGCCAAATTTAGGCTTTTGATTTGGCACAGTAGCTTAAATGCTCAGTGTCTGACCAAAGTAGTTTGTTATTCGTTCAGACACTACAGGGTGAAAGAGAATAAGACAAAGGGAAAGTACAGCTAATTGCCGAATCTGCACTTTTCTGCAGATGTCTTGATCTTACTACTTTATCATCACTGCTATCTAGGAAGGCAAAAATCCAGATCAGACTCCAAATCACAATCAGAATCAGATTAATTTGTTACTTGCAGCATAACAGGTTTCTCTCAAATAACTACCAAAAAAAAAAAAAACCACTTACACTTACAGTTTTGGGATTGGTTAAAAGCTTATATATACAACACCCTCCTGTGAGGGTGTCTAATTTAGTGATACTGGTGAACAAATGGCAAATTAGCACCAACAATGGGCACTGAGTCTTAGTTTAGAAGTAAATCAGGAGAGGTAAGGATAAGCAATTTAATACTGAAGTATAAATGAAGAGATGGTTCAGAATATGTATGTTTGTATGTAAATGCAAAAAAGACTGAAAATAATCCATTCAATGTGTATTTTTAACTCCACCACAAAAAATCCATTCCTTAATTTAGACACATGGACACATACACACATAAACTCACATACTGTAGATTTTGTTGAATGTGGATCCTCAGTGACATTCCCAGTGGGTAGGAGCCTCATGTGATTCTTTACTCCTGCTGAGCAGCATTGAGGTGAATCCCCATCTTACTCACAGACACACACACAAACAGAGAGATAAAGAGAGATTGAGAGAGAGAATTGTAGATTATTATTATTATTATATCATATGTGTGTGTGTGTGTGTGTGTATTTATACTGTACATATACAGTGCTGTGCAAAGGTTTTAGGCAGGTGTGAAAAATTGCTGTAAACAAAGAAGGAAAGAAGAAACAAAGAATTACAAAATGCAAAGTGAGTGAACAAAAGAAAAATCTAAATCAAATCAATATTTGGTGTTACTACCTTTTGCCTTCAAACCAGCATCAGTTCTTCTAGGTACACTAGAAGAGGCAGCGGTGGCCTAGCGGTTAGGGTGTTAGCCGCATGATCGGAGGATCGGGGGTTCAAACCCCTTCCCAATAGGTTGCCCTGAGGTACCCTTGAGCAAGGTACCGTCCCCATCACTGCTCCCCGGGCGCTTTCAATAGCTGCCCACTGCTGCACGGGTTTGAGTGTGCATGGGTAAAATGCAGAGGTCCAATTTCGTTGTGGTTCATGTGTGCTGTGCCGTGACCTTGCAATGACAAGGGTTGTCACTTTCACAAAGTCAGGGATTTTGTAGGATTATAGTCGGTGTATGATCAACCAATTTTACCAAACAGGTGCTGATGATCATCAACGTCACACGGAGGTTGAAACACAGTCATGTTTGGAACAACCTACCAGCCGAGTTCCTTCAAAAACTGTGCAAGTGAAGTGAAAGTGACTATTCTTGTCATTGCGAGGTCACAGCACAGCACACAGTGAACCACATTGAAATTTGACCTCTGCATTTAACCCATACAAACACCATACAGCAGTGGGCAGTTATGAAAGCGCCCAGGGAGCAGTGACAGGGACGGTACCTTGCTCAAGGGTACCTCAGGGCAACCTACTGATGAGGGAATTGAACCTACAATCTTCCGATCCAGGGCCAACTCCCTAACCACTAGGCCACCACCACAGAAGAACTGATGCTGTTTTGGCGGCAAAGGGTGGTCACATCAAATATTGATTTGATTTAGCTTTATCTTTTGTTCATTCACTGCATTTTGTTGATTGATGAAAATAAATGATTAACACTTCCATTTTTGAAAGCATTCTTTGTCTACACCTGCCTAACCTGTATGCTTCCTATTACCCAGGTGCTGGATATGGCCGCACACTTCTGCATGATGTGTATGGGTTCAGTACAAAAGATGGATTTTGTTGTGGTTCACTGTGTGCTGTGCTGTGTATTCGCAATGACACAAAGATACATTCATGTATATATATAGGAAGAGAGAGGGAGAAAGAGGAAGACTTCTATTAATTGCAAGACTACACAAGTAAAACTAACTATCTTGGCTGATCAGTTGTTTGGGATACGAGGAAAGTGGGGAAAACTGACCTGAAAATGTACAGAAACAAATGTGCTCACATAAACACTGTATTTCTTGCAGTGGAGCATGAATGCATGTTCAGCTATAGTTGCTGAATGAGTAGCTCTTTGGTCAGTTTTAATGGTTTGTGACAGCAGTGGATGACTGTGAGCCAGGACACGCTGAAAGAGTCAGATAGATCGCACACATACACACACACACACATACACACACAAGCCACTCTGATTTACAGCTTTCTTTCCCAAGCCTGTCTAATATCATTTTGCTCAAAACAGAGACGCTCACTCTTTCAGCCTTTCTTGTCTCACAGACTTGCACACACAAACACACACACACATATACAAACTGATCTCTGATGACACAGGATGTGTGTCACAGTGCAGCACACATGCTCGATCAGCTTGGACGAGGCTGGGTCCTGTCAGTGAGCGTGAGAGAAAAAGTACAACCAAGCCAGAGTAGAAACATGTAGCATGTAGAGGTAGAATAAGTGAGAATAATTAGAATTTATATTCATATAACATATTTGCCTTTTGTGAGGAAAACGTTAATTTAATTAAAGGCTTTAAAAGACTAAAGATTAGTGTTTTAGTATTCTTTAATTAGGAGTTTGTAATATAATCAAGTTCTGTTTTATAAAGTCCCGATCATTGGATATTTTGACAAAAAAGCCAGTTTTCTCTAAAGATCTCCCAACCTTGCAACAAGATCTAGGCAAGAACACATCTTTATTCCATCTTAAGCTCCTTAAAGTTATTTTATCATTGTATTTTTAATTGTATGAAAGTTTGTTCTAGTAGGTGATGATAGTATTTTGACATAGAATCATTGTGCTAGTAGAGCCATATCCTGAAAAGGTACAATGATTTTCATACAGTTTATCAAAATTAATTACCTTCTGTATAAAATCATGCAGTTTGTCAGTGATCTCCAGGTATTAATGGTATGATATGCTTAGAAAAGTTTATCACAATAATTTTAATATATATTGTCAATTGAAGTCAAGACCAATACCTATATATATATATATATATATATATATATATATATATGCTGATTTTAATTAAGACATTGTAATACAGCCGTTAAGAGAAATTGACAGAGGCAAGGAAAAACTTTCTGATCTGGAGAATGAAACCCTGAAATCAGCTAAGACTCAAATGGGAAACCCATCCTCCTCAGACTGACAGCAGGCGCAGGACAAAATCATATGAAGCAGTTGATTATTTACAGTCTCTTGGGGAGTTGTACAGTGTACAGTGTACAGTGGAAAGTTTCTTTCAAGCTTCCCACATGCCATGGCTCAGCCTCATCTTAAAATGGATACAGATTATTTGTCCCTTGTCAATCTACACATTATACTCCACATTAACAAAGTAAAATGAGGTTTTCTGAAATGTTTGTTTATTTATTACTCAGTCCAAGATTGCCTCTGCCAATTGAATTAACGCGACATCACTAGGAATAGTACATGCCTGAGAATATAATATATCATTGTGAAATTGAACATTTCAATTAGAAAATTTAAAACAAAGCCATGACGTTGAGAGAATAGTCCGTTGACCTATAAGACAAAACTCTCAAAACATAAAAACTGGGAAAACCCTTACAGAAGCACAACCATCAGTGGCGCATTCCATCATGCATGCCTTTATGGTATGGTGACCTTATATAAGCCATTTCCCCTTAAATGGATGAAAATGGCTCATGTCTTTCACTTCGGTTTGGTCACAGTTAACAATGGCACATGTGGAGGAATCCAGGCACAGAGCATCACCATAATGTATTGGTAGCAGCATCAGGCTGTGGGGTGTTTTTTTATGTGACAGAGGACTGAGAGAGGAGTCAGGATAGAGGGAAAGATGACTGCAGAAAAAAACTAGAGAGCAATCCTGAAGGGGAATCCTGAGTAAAAGCTTGTATGATCACTTGAGGCTTGAATAGCTGCCAGAGATGTTTTAACCAAATAATAAGTGAAGGGCCTGAAAACCTGAATTACTATACAAACGCTTTGGGCAACCCTTCATTTATTCCATTTTATTAAAATTTTTTCAAATGAGACTCACTTTATTATATAGTTTTTAAAGTGTTGAGGAATAGCTCTCATTTTCAGTCCAGTATCTGTAGCTGACAAGTTCAGAGGATTATTTTGTGTTTATGAAGCCACACTGTGCCCTTTATATGAATTTAAGCATTCAATCATTTAAATTTAAGCATTAAAGTAGAACAAAGACTCTAACTTAAGGCCTGAAACAATAAAGTAACAGGTGCAGATGGTTCCATATAATCAGGCTGGTGATTACTATACTTGTGATGCTGAATGCTGAGTGGTTAGAACCCCTTTACCTAAACACCTTGTGCAACCTTTCACAGTAAAACAATTTGCTCGATCCGGTATGGAAGTCATTGTCCGCATATTGATTTGGCAAAGGTTTTACACCAGATACCGTTCCCGAAGTAACCCTCCCCATTCATCTGAGCTTGGGATCGAAGAAATAAACTGGCTCGTGCATCCCATATTATAAAATCTACTCAATAACCCAAAGCGTTGGCCTAGTGGTTAGGGAGTCGGCCCTGGCTTGGACGTTTGTGGGTTCGATTCCCTCATGTAAGACAAGAGAGTTTCACAGGTGAAAAATAGTATTTTTGCATAAAAAACGTGATTCCCTAGCAAAGTATAAAAAAATGACCCTCAAGACTGTTGCTGGGTACTGTATGTAAATGGCATAATTAACTTTTTTAGTAAATTTTAAAAACCATCTAAAAGACAGTTAGCCATCTTAATGGGGTGGCGATGGTCTAGTGGTAGGGATAAGATCGTCTGCTAAACGCCACAAATGTAAATGTAAAACATTGTGTGTAGAGTGCTAAAGAAAAAAATAATTCATTGTAAGATGAGGCTTAAACATGACAAAATGTGGAATCATTTCTTTATGCACTGTAGTAATTAATGCTGAACAGTGAAAGAGATTAAGCTTATGCAAAGAAAATCAGCTACTCCACGAAATCAGCTAATCCACAAAGGATTCAGGAAAACAGAACAAAAAGCATTATTAATAAAGGGTCCATTTAAATGTTTCCCTCCCATTCCCATTTTTCCCTCCCATTCCCTGACCATAAATCTGTCAATGTAGTTTCAAAGTAGCTCCTGACTAATAATTAAATTATATATTCAAAACGTTGGACTCTCCATAAGCACTTTATCTGTTTTAGCCTCTTGTTCTCAGTGATCCTGCTACTAGCATGTTGACAGAATTCTGTTACATCACTAGACAAGTGTCCTCCAACAGAGAGGGAAGAGTGTTGGAAAGACAGTGTGTCTGCCTATATTTGTTAAATGTCCTTCCCCCACGTTTTCTCCCTCAGTCTTGTTCTAAGGGTGTATCATTCACCCATGGCTGGGTTTCCATGGCCATGAGGGTTGAACCAATCAGAGCGCAGGACCACCATGTGCTCCAGACGAGGAGAAGAGCCCGCTGGCGACGCAGATTCTAGCAAGCTAAAGCTAACCCTACATCCTTCTGCCTCTTCCTCCTCCTGCCCTCATTTACCTCTCTTTGACTTCCCCTTACTTTATCTTATCCTATTCTACTCTGCTGCTCTATCTGCCCTTCTGTTGTTTTGGGCTTAATGCTATTCATCATGTGTTTTTTGCTTTCACTGTTTTGCTCCTTTAGGGAAGACAATGATGAGAGAAAGTAAAGATGGACAGAGAGAGGGCAGGAAGAGTATCCCCTCAGACAAACAAGTGATAAGTCAACTTGTTTAGACAGTCAGAAGAAGATTTCAATTAGGAATGCAACCCCCTCCAGACATGTGCATTTCAGGCGAGTGAATTTATAACGGGTGTATGAGTGGGTGAGGGAGACTGAGAAAGCAACAGAGAGTTTGCAGAGTTTAAATGTCATGTATCAGAATAAGGCAAGCTATGTAAATATTTTTCTAGCCTCCCAGCGACGAGCTTTGGACCACAGTGTCCTGCCATAAAACACGGGGTTAGGCTGTGGGGCAGCTGCAGCCTAATGGTTAGAGCAGTGGCCTTGCACCCAAAAGGTTGCCTGTTCCAGCAGTGGGGATCTGGTGAACACTCACGCCTATGTCCACACCTTTGGCTGGGTACCTAACCCAGCAACATTCATATAATCCTCTGAGAATTGCAAAATTCTATTTCCAGAAGTGGGTGCTGAGAACAACCTAACATATCTAGATAGGCAAAATATGAAAGTGACAACCCTTGTCATTGCGAGGTCAAAGCACAGCAGATAATGAACCACAACAAAATTGGACCTCTGCATTTAACCCATGCACACTCAAACACCATGCAGCTATTGAAAGCGCCCAGGGAGCAGTGATGGGGACAGCACCTTGCTCAAGGGTACCTCAGGGCAACCTATTGGGAAGGGGTTCAAACCCCCAATCCTCCAATCATGTGGCCAACACCCTAACCACTAGGCCACCACTGCAAATATATGCAAACATTTGGCATTTTGCTTATTTTTAAAGTTACCCCAAGCAGTAAACATTTCTGCATACTGCACAATTATTCGTTTTTTATATATATTGATCATTTCAAACATTATTACATGTGCAAACTGTTCACTAAGAATTGCTTTAATTAAGTGCATTAAATGAAAATCAGGTGTTTGACTTTACGCCTGCTTAAAATTGAGTTCAAATTTTTACACATCCTGAGCAAAGTGTAAAAACTAGTTTGCTGCTAACCTATGTATAGCTGGCACAGCTGGTCCCTGGTTATTAACACATTAACACATTCAGCATGATGTGGGATAAGCTGTTAGTTTATTTTTAGAAACAGCACCATCAGATGCTTAAATGCTGCATCTACAGGAACTGTTAGCTCACCTATAACTGAAACCTCCTTTTACAGTGACATCAAGTCAAGTCAAGTCAAGTAGGATTTTATTGTCATTTCAGCCATATACACAGTACATAGTGAAACGAAATAACGTTCCTCCAGGACCCTGGTGCTACACACAAGACACAAGACAACAGAAGACACAACATATTACACAAGACAGGCAAAGACACACAAAACCCTTAGCATAAACAGCATAGTTTCTGTGTAACTTTCCTTTTTGTGCATCAGGCAGTATTTTGGGATCTCTCACTAAGCAGCAGTAGAAGAAGATCTGTGAAAGGCCTGTGCTGATTTGTCCAGAGAGTCTGTACTGTAGTGTGTGGGTAAATCTATTTTCAACATGACCACACAATGTTTGCGATCTTTCTGCTGACCCTCAGCCTTGTCCCCAGGACCGTTGATAGAAAAGTTGCCCTTATATGCAGAGATGTAAAAAAATAAACCCGAAGTCACTATCAGAGGCATGTCAGAGTGCCTATGGAACTGTGGCTCAAAAGGTCCTAGGTTCGAATCCCACCTCTAGCACTACCACCACTGGGTCCCTGAGCAAGACCCTTAACCCTGAGGTTTTTTTCTCACCCTTTTTTTTTTTCTAAAATGACTTTTTCATTTTTTATTATCTTGATTATCTTGAAATGTTGAAATCTTCTAAGGCAACGAGACACATCAAGTTTTACATGAATATTCCTAAACATATTCTGAAGGATTTTCCAGAGGAATAGTATAATGGATTTGTGACAGATGCATTCATGCTGGATTATGCACCAAAAAAATTCCCTGAAAATCACCAGGTGTTTCCTTGGTTAAGTATTATATTATTATATTCAAAACAAGGGTTCTGTGTTTTAAACATATGCACATTTTTGCATATATTACATTGTATGTCATTTTATTTCATTATTTAAATTTTACAGTAAAAATATAAAGGATTTTATAGTAGTTATTAAACTGAAGTAGTCATTTTTTTTCTGATGTTTTGATAGTGGTTTGAGTTTAAATAAAAAAATATATTCCTCTGAGCAGTATGTGTGTGTGTTTATGTGTGTGTAGTGGAGTGTCATATAAGGTAATTGGCTTCTCTGAAGAAATATCATCATATTTTCTCAAGTTTGAGCCTAATCTCAGGTTTCATTCCTAAAAAATTGCATTTTTAGTAGAATCATCCAGTAAAGTGACAGATTCATTAATCTCTTGTGAAGCAAAGTATATATATAATTGCTGTGTGCACACACTCTCTCCTAATACACACACATGCACCTAGATCTGAGGCTTAGTGCTCAGATTTGAGAGAAATCCCTTCGGTGGCAGTCCATAGTTTCCATGGAGACTAATATATCTACTCATTCTCCACTTTCAGCTCTCTCCTCAAAACAGCATCTTCCACTTGCTCTCCTGTTCCTTTTCTTTCTTTATTTCTCCATAGCTCTGAGAGTTAATGTAAAGAGAGCTCCAAATCAAGGTAAAGTTACTGTTTTTATTATTTTTGATCCTCCAGTATTATGCTATATGTAAATCTAAATATTTTGTGGTGTAGGTGCATAACACTTGCACGCATAAGAGATGATGTTGAGGACATTAGAGCACTCCATCTGGGTTAATGAAATATACAACATCAGCAACATTCCTCTTTTTTTCCATCCACCCAAACACAGACAATCATAACATCACTACATACCAGCTTGAGAGGTTAATTCAAACTTAGTATAAAGGCAGTGAGAATTGGGAAAAGAAAAGAAAAGAAAAAAGAAAGAACACAGGAAGTTGTTGCAGGTGACAGTAAGAGATGAGTTGGAGGTACAGAAAGAGAGGTGAGTTAAGTCCATAGTTCCTTTGAGTTCTCTCTCTCTCTCTCTCTCTCTCTCTCTCTCTCTCTCTCTCTCTCTCTCTCTCTCTCCACTAACTACCCTTCTCTCTCTCTCTATGTACAGTAAGCTTGGATATGTGTGTGTTTGAATGATTTATTTTCATATATTGTTTCTTTTAGATTCAAAATGTAAAATCTGGATGCATCTATCAGTTATTCACTAATTAAAATAATGTAACTAAATATATCTGCATTTACTGATTCACTGCATATCTTGGCTGTTAACCAACTAAAAGAACTGTTTTCCAAAAGCCCACTGGGAAAACACAGCTTTTACTGAACTTGCCAGTTGGAGAATTAATGGTCAATTACAGATTAAAAATAAAATAGTGTTTGTTAGCGTAACCGTTCA